>JAVXUL010027484.1:0-11578 GCA_035590515.1 Trichilia minutiflora
AAGCTCAAATCCAACACCATAATCTTATCCAAGATATATTCATCAAGTTCTATACCCTCTCGTGCATAATCTAACCATGAAGACATGCACAAATACTCTTGAGAGATTTACTATTATACCCATAATACGAAAGAATGGGTTTCATAGATGGGCAATCAGAGAGAACCATCCAGACATTAGAAGATATATTGAGAGGGTGTGTACTAGAGTTTCAAGGAAGCTGGGATCGATATTTGCCATTAACTAAGTTCGCCTACAATAACAATTATCAGTCCAGTATAGGAATGACACCATATGAAGCTCTGTATGGAAGAAAATATAGAACTCCTTTATGCTGGGATGAATTAGGCAAAAGAAAACTAGCCAATGTAGAGTTAATTGAAGCCACCGCTAAGAAAGTGAAGATTATCCGAGACAGGTTGAAGACAGCTCAGAACAGGCAAAAATCATATTCGGATAATAGAAGAAGGGATTTAGAGTTTGATGTGGGTGAGCAAGTGTTTCTGAATGTATCACCCTAGAAAGGAGTGATTAGATTATGGAATACAGAAAAATTTCACCCGAGATTTATTGGACCTTTTAGAGTTATTGAATGGATCAGTCTAGTAGCATATAGGTTGGAGCTACCGTTAGAGATATAGAGGATACATGATGTCTTTTATGTATCAATGCTGAAGAAGTATGTACTCGATCCTTCTTATGTTATTGGTATACCTCTTGTCGATTTGAGAGAAGATTTGAAGTGTGAAGTTTAGCCAGTTGCTATCTTTGATCATCAGGAGCAAAAATTGAGGAGTAAAGTCATTCTTATAGTTAAGATTCTATAGAGAAGTGATACTGTTGAGGAGATGACTTAGGAGCCCGAGCTTCAGATGCAGAGTCTATACCCCCATCTTTTACAGTACTGAGGTATATTGAATTTTGAGGATAAAATTCTTGTAAGGGGGTAGATCTGTAAGCCCCGTGTTTAGACCTCGAGGGTATAATTGTGATTTCACACATTCTCTATTCATGCATATGAATCCATCCTGTACCTCGTGTGCATGTAGGCGTGATTTGTAATTATTTTGAGAGTTGAATTGCTCAAGATGAAGTTTTGAGATTATGAACGCAGGGACCTCAATAAAATTAAATGTTAGTTTTATTTTGAGTGAGACCCTAATGATATTTTTCAATTAAGGGAAGGATTTGGGAGAAAATATTCAATTCGCTTGAATGAATGGGTCAAATCGTTTGAACAAATGTCTGGTCCTAGATTTGTTCGAACGAATGAGAAATTTGTTCGAACGAATGGAATATTTCATTCGAACGAAAGGTGGATCATTCAAACGAAATTTAGAGGAACTCCTTGGAAAATTATGGTCCCAAATTCATTCGATTAAATAGTGAATTCTATCGAATCGGTGTAAAATGACGATTTTGCCCATTTCTAGAAGCTTCTCCTTAAGAAAACTTAAGGACAAAAAGGTAATTTCACCCTCAATTTTATAAAAAGGGGAGCTGAGCTCGTTTCCCCCTCAGTTTTTCTTCTTTTCCTTCGTTCTCTCTTCCTCTCACGTTCTCTCCTCTGTCTTGTAAACCTATCTCCCTATTTTTGTGTTTTTTTTTTAATTTCTTCTTAATTTCTCACTTCATTTTACACAATAAACACTCTACGAGCTTCAATTTAGTGTTTGAAGCGCAGGATCGAAAGTGGGGAGCTAGGGTTTCGACTTTCAATTTGGGTTTTTTTAGTTTTGAGGTGAAATCAGGATAAACCGACTATACCACGAGGTTCGTAGCACCATTTCTAACCTATCTGCATATTTCATTTCGCATTTAATCAACTTTTGTTCGTATGGATTTTACTATTCATCCAAAGGATTTTCAACTAGATTTATCTCGTACATTTAGGTTTTACGCGTTATTTGGATTGTAGTAAAGTCGGAGAGAGAGTCGTAGGAAGTAAAAATATGAATTTAGAGAAAATTGGTAAACATAAACAGTAATCAGAGTTACTGTTTTGACTGGCATATGGGGTTTGTAGGTCTAAATTACGAAATCGAGTTGAATTATACTTGTATGATTGCAATGTGAGTTTGTGGTAGAAATGTTTGGATAATTAGATGGATAACAGGGATTTTAGCTGGTTATGCGTATTGTCCGATTTTGGAAAAATCTGGGTTAGCATGCATTGCATGCATTTGAGTCTCATATGTATTTTGGAATGTATATTGATATATATATTTGGATACATGTGTTTAGGTGATGATACGTGAGCGAGGTATCCGTGTGACACGCTGAGAAATGAGGGGAATTAGGGAGTTTATACCCTCCCTAAGTAGTGAGTTGACACTTTTATACTTTTAATATTTTAAAATGACTTCTAATGCATACACACACACACACACACACACACACACACACACACACACACACATATATATATATATATATATATATACGTGTTTGTTTATTCTATGGCCAGAGAGCCAAATGATTTTAATTGGTTTATTGGTATATATATGTTATATATGATTTATGGCCTTTGAGCTCATTTTGAATATGTTATGCTTCGATATTGATTTTATGTGATGATATGGCTAATGAGCCATATTTTATGATTATTGTGTGATGATACGGCCAGTGAGCCATATTTTGTGATTTATGACGATGATATGGCTAATGGGCCAGGATTTATGTTTGTATATTGGTAATATTGACCTTAAGAGATGGGTTATATACTGTAGCTATAGAGTAGTAACCTGGGGGAGAGTTCATTGGGATGTGGATCCCCAAGTGAGTGTTATATGTAGTAGCTTAGGGACGGCCTGGGAGAGAGGTCGTCTAGGTGAGTGGTGGCTGCATAGGTGGAACTGATATATGATGATTGTGATATTGTGAGGGAGATGTGACTTTACCACCTGTGAGTCTCATCAAGTCAGTCGCGGATGTCACCCCGTGGCTGCTCGAGGTGAACGTCAGTGGTGGACGTGTTTTTTGAAAAACCCTATACATTCTCCTTCTTGCATTTAAATCTTTTTTTATAAAGTGGCATGTTTTATCTACATACAAACTTATTGGTGGTCTCGGGATACCCAGGGCCAAGGTGATCGTCGAGGAATACAGCCAGCCCAATGAGTTTTGGTATATGTTTTGGATTTTTCAAATGGGAAAAAATATTTTTCATTAAACTAGTTTGAATGTATTTATTTATTTATATTTATCATTCGTTCACTCACGGAGTATAGTCCCATATACTGACCCCCTCACTCTCCAGTTTCAGTTTTAGATTGTCAGTTAGCGCTCAGTGGTGGTGATTCTTCTAGGTTAAAAGTATCTTAGGTATACTTTCGAAAGTTGACTCAATCAGAGAAGTCTTAGTCCACTGGAGCTGTTTTGTGTTTCAGACTAATATTTTCGTTATGTAATGGAAACAAATGTATAACTAATTGAATACTGTTTTTGAATTGTTTAAGATTTGATACTTTAATAAGGGAAATGTTCTTTTATAGAAGTGCTTGTGGTTTTCTTGAAATGATTCGAAGTTTGGGTGTTGGGTTGAATTTGTTTTGGAAGTGTTATATAATTGGTTTGAAACAGGTTTTTGTAAAGGTCTTACAAGCTCACAGGGTGTGATCTGGTGATTGGATACATCTTGGAGAGTCTATGGCGGTTATCATATGTGGGATCCATGGGTTGGGGCATGATAAAACTTGTTTGAATTCTATATAAATCAAATTATTGATTAATACAATATAAGATCAGTAATAATCTATTTTCTGTGTCTCTTTAGTTTCTCAAGCTTAAAGGGATACTAATTGATACAATACAAAACAAACATTGAACGGTGTTCTCGAACGTACATATCAAACTTTTGGACTTTTGAAAGTTTGATAGGGACTAGTTTTACAAATACTAATAAAGAAAAATTATTTTCTTTATGGGAAAATAGAATATATATAGAGGAGTTGTCCTCACTACCTTGACAGACTTATGAAATCAGATAAAGGTACAAATAGCTGCATGATGATTAATTATGGATTAAGTGTTATTTCAGATCATCATTCATAAATTCTAGATTCTGCATCTATTTCTCATGTTTGTGTCTCTTTACAGACATTATAGAATTGTTTAGTATTGTCGAGAAGCGAGATCACTTTAAGAATGGTAAACGGACAACTGTTGCTGCTGAAGCTAAAGGATCTTGCAAGCTTAGATTGTCTACTGCACACATTATGAGATTAAACTCTGTGTTGTATTTTGCTAATACTACTAAAAACATCATTTTTATTTTTGTACTATGTAAGGATGGTTACGGTGTATAATTTATAGAAAAGGACTGTTTAATACATTTTTGAAATGTATTAGTGGGCAAAGCAATAAATACAAATAGATTATATGTTATAGTATTGAATAATAGTATTCAATAAAATCCATTAGTAATAAAGGAATTCAGGATAAATCAAATCCTAAAATCCTATGACATCATAGATTAGGTCATATAGGAAACAGAAGTTTGATTCAACTTGATACAAGTAGACTTTTGAGTTCACTGGGTTTGGTACCTTTACTAACTTGTGAATTATGTCTCCAAGGTAAAATGACCAAGTCTTCCTTTAAAGATAAAGGAGAGAGATCTAAGGAGCTATTGGAACTTATACATATAGATGTATGTTGACCGTTTAGTTCCAAAGTCATAGGTGGATTTGACTATTTCATTACCTTTATCAATGATATGTCACGATATGAGTATATGTATTTATTGAAATACAAATCTGAATCCTTTGAAATGTTCAGGGAATTTAAGAATGAAGTAGAGAAACAAACTGAAAAGAGTATTAATGCTCTACAATTGGTTTGTGGGGGTGAATACTTGAGTACAAAGTTTTAAGAATTTTTAAAAGATCATGGAATAGTTTTCCAACTTACTTCCCCTTGCACACCACAGTTAGATGGTGTGGCGAAAAAGAGGAATCGTGGGGGTATGCTCTGCTTACTACTGTGCGTATCTTGTATAAAGTCCCATCAAAGTCAGTCCAGAAGACTCCGTATGAGATATAAAGTGGTAAGAAACCTAGTTTAAGTTATATGAGAATCTGGGAATGTCCGACTTATGTTAAGCTAGTTAACCCTGATAAGATGGATGTAAAATCAAAAAAAGGAAGGTTCATCAAATATCCTAAAGATAGTTTGGGATATTATTTCTAGTTTGATACTGATCAATGTATTATGGTTAGTAGAAATGCACACTTATTAGAAGAAGAGTTCTTATAAGAAGGTGATATAGGTAGATTTAGTGAGCTTAAGAAAGGGTGAAGCTCAGTCCGATGATATTGCAACTGGACCATCCGGTAGCAGATCTCAGTTACAGTTCAAATTCTAATACATTGATCTTCTAGAATATCACATCTTCCAGAGCGATATGTGAATTCTCAGTTGGCAAACTCCAAGAGAGGGTGAATTGGAGATTATAAATTTTAATACAAAAATTTAACGAGGTAGTATTGAATGCAGAAAGAGACTAAATGTACAAAACCAAAATACACAAGGCATGATTTTTATAGTGGTTTGATTAAACGTTTACATCCACTCTTCTCGGTTGAATCCACTCACACCGAGGATCACTATGTCTTTGTTTTACGGGTCAAGAGAAACTCAAATACAACTCCTTCTTTGAACAGATGAAGGGTAACCACAAATACAACTTTCTTTTACAACGGGTGAAGTGTAACTCAATATAATCTTTCTTTTCAACGGGTGAAGAGTAACCCAGTATAGATTTCAGTCAAGAAAGATTTAAACTCTCACAAGAGTAGATAAGCAATAAATTCAAGCTTTCTCTCACTAAAAGTATAAAAATAAATCTCAGTATTTAGCAGAGAGAATAAGAATGTTGCAAAGGAATTTTTTTTATATTGTAAGCTCAAAAATAATTGTTGTTCACCAACTGTGAATCTTCAAACTTGTCTGTATTTAAATCTTCATTCAATTTCTCCAACAGCTATTAAGCTTCTTCATTAATGGCGGTAATAAATGCTTCTTAACTAGCCGTTACAGTCCTGATTTTCATGAAGGTATCGATATCAGTCTCCAGGATATCGATATGTTTGAGTCACAGAGCCTTAAGGTATCGATACGTTTCCATATAAAAATGATGATATCTGTCATGAATGTGTTGATGAAGGCCTCAGAGTATCGATACGTTTGAAAACCCTTCTAAGGGTATCAATATGTTTGTCCAGGGTATGATACGTTTGAGTGAAATGTCAAGGTTCCGAAACCTTTCTACGTGAACGAGCACATCTTTCTCACCACCGTATCGATACGTTTGAGTGCAGAGTGAAGGTATCGAAACCTTTGAAGCAAGGTTCCAGAACTCGGGCTTCATCTTAGCACTGTAGCTTAAACGTATTGATACGTTTAAGTAACGTATCGACACGTTTAAGCTACAATGCTAAGATCAAGCCCGAGTTTTGGAATGTATTGATACGTTTGAGTCCTGGTGAGCTTTCTTGACACTTTGACTTCATTTCTCACCTACAAAAATATATTTTGCCTTTTCCAAAGACCAAGTGAATTCTATATGTCCTCATAAAATATATAAACATTTCGCACATGCATAATTCAACTTTATTTTACATTTTGGCATTATCAAAAACAAAACATATGATATTTATTATCAAAAATAAATATGCCATTAATTTTCACATATTATATCATCATCAATAATCATCTTGGGCCCATCAATCTCCCTTTTTTTTTTAAAGATGACAAAATATATAAATGTCAATTACACGTTCTCCTCTTTTTGTCAACATACAAAGAAAGGTGACATATATAACGATAAATGAACAATCACAAAATATATATCGATAAATAAGCATGGATTCAGTAATAAAAAAAAATCATCCAAAACAAGTAATCAAAACAAATCATCTGAAAGTATGAAATCAAGAAAAATTATCATCTAAACAAAATCACTCCTCGTCTGAATCAACAGGTGCTGGACAAGATGAAGATCTAGTCTCAAATAGCAGACGTAGAGTAGGTTGCGGAGGAGGAGGCTCAGGATGAAACGGTCGAAAGTGAGTATGAAGAGGTGGCTGACGACCAAAGGATGAAGGGCGATATCTTGAAAAGGATCTCGTAAATGCTCTAATAGATGGTCTCAACTTCCCAATCTCATCAACAAGTCTCTCCTCAACTTCCTCCATCTTCGCTTGCAAGTCAGTATACTGAAAGAGTGAATCACCTCGTACTTTCTTCACCATCTTTCTCATCGTATGCATTAGCTGAAATGCCTCATTCATACAAGTATCCAGCTTCTGTACAGCAGTCATGACAGTTGACTTTAATATGGAGAAACTATCGAGGATCCACTCTATCTTGTACTCCAAGGTAGGTGCAGGTAAATATAACGGAACAGAGCCACTCAGCTGCGTAGAAGAAGTGGGAGCTGGAGGAGTTGTCTTTATAACAGGTGGTGCAACACCTATTGTATCTGGAGCTATGGTCTGTTCAACTGGAGGAGGAACAGAAGGAGGTGTAGGCTCACGAAAAGGACTGTGTACATTTGGCTGTTGCTACTCCTATTGTGGATGCTGCTGCTGCTCCGGTTGCTGCTCTAAACCAGAATCGGATGGAATGTCAACGGGAGCATCCTTAGTCCTAACAACAACGTCCTTGATAATAACTGAACCAGATGGACCACCAACCTACCTCAGAACCCATACACCTGGAGCCTACTGCTCTTAGTGCATCTTCTGAAGTGTGGTCTCGCTCAACATGCTTAAAGAGGGAGGAGTCTTGCTGTCTACACTAACCAATACGTCTGAGGCCATCTTTCGAATCAACTGTGAGATAGCATATCCATAGTGTATGTTGTATCGCTGAGATGCACCCTGAACTATGCTAGTAATCATCCAGTAAGCAAGATTCGGTCTCTGGTGACTCATAATCCTCTCCATCCACCTATGTCCTCCATGGACATCTCCGTAAATTTCTCGGAATGAACATTCAGGTTGTGTGCAACTATAAGGTGTAAAATTCGTTCGTTCAACTAGAGCTTGGATGGTTTATTCTTAACAGCCTGTAAGTCGGGGTTTTTAAAAATAATCCTACAGGCTTCAAGAGGATTAAAAGCTAACAGAATGTAATAGTCTTCCCCTAGAAACATGTGAAACTGCTCATACAAAAACTCCTTATCTACCATAAACTCAAACCTTTTATCCAAGTACGAAATTTAGTCACCATGTTCCTACCAGTCTCCGGGTCTTTAATGTCTAGATTTGAATAAAATAATCTCACTAACTCCGGTTAGAACTCCCCCTTAATACTCAAGAATGGTAACCACCCAAAATAATTAATCTGATTTAAATAAGAAAATCTCATTTTATCAAGGAGTTCAAAATCTATTACCCGTCCAAGGGTCACGATTCTTTTAGAAAACTGAGCGAAGAATCATTCCTATTATTCATGAGATGTGAAGCCCCATAGATTCGGTTCAGAAGGTATGGCAGCTGACAAAGACTCTAGTGTTTTATTTTTTTGTGTTCGTATAGTGCAGGAACCTTTATTCTTGGAGACTTTTTTGGAGAGAGAGAACGAGAGAGATGATGAAGATAGTGGAGATGACGATTTCTGTAGAGGGAGAGAGTGAGTTTTTAAAGAAATGGTGATGGTTTCAAAAGTTTGAATTTGAAGAGATTTGGAGAAGGTGAAGAGATTTGGCGGTTATGAAGTTGAAAAGATTGAGCCCTATCTCAAAACGACGTAGTTTTTGGCTTCTAAAGGGTAAACGTGTCGATATATTTTAAAAGGTATCGATACGTTTTGACGTTTTTGCCCTATCTAAGTCATGAAGGTATCGATACGTTTTAGAAAACCTTGAACGTGTCGATACGTTGAGTCACAAGACTCAACATCTCCATCTCAAAGGTGTTGATACCTTTTGGAAAGGTATCGATACGTTCGCTCAATGTCCAGCACGTTTCAAACGTGTCGACACGCCAACTTGAATGTGTTGATATGAAGCTTGGGGTATTAATACGATAAGGAAAATTTATTCGGCATGTTTCAAAACAAATGAAAACGTATCAATACAAGGACGAAAGATATCAATACGATGACATATATTTCAGCAAAAATCATGTAACAATTTCCAAGTATCAATATGTAAAATCATTTAAAATAGATATTGATATAAATGCTTAGTCAATTTAAAGAAAACAATTTAAAACATATTTAATCAACACTTATAATTCCAAGATTGTTTCTCAAATAGCAGAAACAATTTAAAGTTTTTGTAAAAATGTCTGCTAATTGATTTTCAGTACAAACATATTTAATACATACATCATTCTTTTGTACATAATCTCGGATAAAGTGATGTTGAATCTCAATATACTTAGTGCGAGAATGATGTAAGGATTTTTAGTAAGGTTTATGGCACTCGTATTGTCACACATGATGGGAATTCTATCTACATGCATGCCATAATCAATCAATTGATATTTAATCCATAAGAGTTGTGCACAACAACTACTCACGGATATGTACTTAGCTGCGGTGGTAGATAAAGCAACAGAATTTTGCTTTTTACTCACTCATGTTACTAATGTATTCCCTAAGAAATGACATGCACTACTTGTGCTTCTTCTATCAATTTTACAACCCCCAAAATCTGCATCAGAAAAACCTTTCGGATCAAATATTCTATCCTTGGGATAAAATAATCCTAAGTTAGGTGTGCCTCTAAGATATCAAAAAATTCATTTCACAGCACTTAAGTGAGACTCTTTGGGGTTTGACTAAAATCGAGCACAAACACACACACTATATAAAATATCGGGTCTAGATGCAGTAAGATATAGCAATGAACTTATTATGCCCCTATAAAGCTTAGGGTCAATACCCTTACCTTGATTATCTTTATCCAAGGAGGTGGATGAACTCAAAGGTGTGTCAACTTGTTTGTCATCTAAAAGTTCAAATTTTCTCAAAAGATCCTTTACGTATTTAGATTGGGAGATGTAAATACCATCCAAAGTTTGTTTAATTTGTAAACCCAAAAAGAAATTTAGTTCTCCCATCATACTCATTTCAAATTTATTTTTCATTAAATTTAAAAAATCTTCACATAATGAATCATTTGTGGTTCCAAAAATAATATCATCAATATACACTTGTACAATGAGTATGTGATTTTCATTTGACTTAATAAAAAGTGTTTTGTCAACACTCCCCCTGTCAAAATCATTTTTCAACAAAAATTTACTAAGTTTCTCATACCAAGCTCTAGGAGCTTGTTTCAAACCATAGAGAACTTTAGTTAGTTTATAAACATGATTTGGAAATTTTTGGTTTTCAAAACGGGGAGGTTGTTCAACAAAAACTTCTTTATTTAAAACACCATTTAGAAAAGCACTCTTCACATCCATTTGAAAGAGTTTAAAGTCTTTAAAGCATACAAAGGCTAAGAGGAATCGAATAGCTTCTAGTCTAACCATGGGAGCATAAGTCTCATCATAGTCTATCCCTTCCTCTTGGCTATAGCCTTGAGTAACAAGCCTAGCTTTATTCCTAACAATGTTTTCATGCTCATCTAGCTTGTTTCTAAACACCCACTTGGTGTCTATGATGGAATAATTATGAGGTCTTGGAACTAAGTCCAAAACTTGGTTCCTTTGAAATTAGTTTAGTTCCTCTTGCATTACCATGATCCACTCCTCATCTATTAATACATCATCAACGTTGTTTGGCTTTAAATGAGACATAAAAGCAAGGTTTTGCATTTTCTCAAGATTTTGAGGAAGTTCTCTAGATGCTCTTCTAGTTCTAATTTCTTAAGAGGGATTACCAATGATCAACTCTCTACGATGATGGGATGCATACTTCCAAGCCTTTAAAAGTTTCCTAGAATGAGTCTCTACATGTTCTACATGCTTTACAAGCTCTTTACAATGATTTTCACTCAACCTTAAGTCATTCAACTGGTTTGAGATATATATCTCAACACTTTTCTCTTTAGCAAGCATTTCATCACTTCAGGTTCTAATTCATCAAATGTAATGTGCATAGATTCTTCCACAACCTGAGTTCTCTTGTTATAAACTCTATATACTTTGCTTTTGGATGAATAACCCAGAAAAATTCTCACATCAGACTTAGACTCTAATTTTCCAATATTGTCTTTGGTGTTAAAGATGTAACAAGTATATCCAAAGACTTTAAAGTATTTGATTTTTGGTTTCCTTTGATACACCAACTCATAAGATGTTTTACCTAGGAATTTCCTAATCAACACTCTGTTGGAAATGTGACAAGCTGTATTAATCGTCTCAGCCCAAAAATATTGAGGTAGCTTATATTCATTGAGCATGGTTCTACCCATCTCTTGCGAAGTTCTATTTTTCCTCTCAGCTACCCCATTTTGCTGTGGAGTTCTAGGTGCAGAAAAATTGTGAGTGATCCCAAACTCATCACAAAAAGCCTCAAAATCATAATTCACAAACTCACCCTCTTGGTCACTTCTAATCTTCACTAAATGGTAACCAAGTTCATTCTGAATTCTCTTAGAGAATTTTTTAAAAGCATC
>JAVXUL010027505.1:0-11577 GCA_035590515.1 Trichilia minutiflora
TGTATCCTGTGTTATTGGGTACACCCTGGAGGTCTGTGGCGTTGTCACAGGTGGGATCCACGGGTCGGGTCGTGACAGTGTTTATGTCTTTGATTTCTGTTTTGTTGTCTACTCACTGAATATTTTTTCAAATACTCACCCCTCACTTTTCATTTTAGGTTAGTGTAGTCGGACACGACATAGCGTAGTTGAAGCGAGACTTCAGCACAGTTTTTAGGTACTCAACTCAGATTTTTATTTTATGATCCATTGTACTGAAAAACATTTGTAAAGGATGAAATTTTATGTATTTGGCTTAGTCAAGAATATTTTGTAATATATTTTGAGAAAATACAAATGTTGATACTTGTATGATTGAAAATCTTCTATTTTGTGTTGTTTTATTTGTAAATGAGTTTGAAAACAGGTACTAATGTCTTGTGGTTATAGGAGTGCATTCTAAGTGATAGGATGTATTTTTAAGATTCACGACAATTGCCACATAGCCGATCAGGGTCGGGGCGTGACATCTTTATTTTGATTTTTATTTATATTGGTGGCTTGAAACCGGATGTGATATTATGTGATAATGAAAACATTTTATAGTATAGTTATATGATTAAAATGATGATTTATTGATTTGATATGATTATGATATTTGATCAGTGAATCGGGTTTTTTATATATTGAAATTGATGATTATATGATTGAAGAGCCAACTGTAACTACAAGGATAGGTAACTTGAATGGAGACCTAAAAGAGGTTGTTTGAATGAGTGGTGTATCGGTGGGGTCAATATAAGGGGATGGTGATCTCATTTTTTGTGGAGTGGCCTATCAGGTAAAAAGTAGAGGACAATCACGTAGAATATCACGTGACTATTCGAGGCCAATATCAGTAGTGGGTATTGTTTTATAAATACTTGCATGCATACTTTATATTTTAATAAATGAAGATCTATTTTATTTATGAATTTCTTTTATATAGAAAACCCACTGACGGTCTCGGGATTACTTTTAGTCTGAATAATCGTCGAAAAAGAGAGCCAATCCAATGATTTTAAAATTTTGATTTTGAGGATGGGTTTAGATAAATTTGAAAGATTTGCCTTTATTTTGTATGTTACTTAAATTTAAAAACATATTTTTACTTACGTTTATAAAACTCCTTATATTATTGTATGAAATTATTTAATTTTGTTTTCATATTTTTATCCAATCACGGAATATACTCTCGTATATTTACCATCACTTTTCAGTTTAAGGTGAATTCAATTTTATCCCAGCAAATAGTATGATGGTGTTAATATTAAGATATAAAGCATTCAGATATGTTTCTAAACTCGACTCATATTTTAAAAGGTTGTGTCCACTGGAGTTAACAGGAATTTTTGTAATTTGTATATGGATATTACGAATTTTGTAAATATATTTTGTAAATTATTATAAAACTTATTATTGTTATTATGTACTTGAGTTAAGTATATTTATATTTTTAATAATTTATTTTATGAATTTATAAATTGATTTAAATACTTTAATTACTTGAGATTTAACTGAGAAGTTTATTAAAGTTTGAGTGTTTGAAAAGAAAATATTAGAAATATTTTATATATTAATTTTGAAATCTAGATTTTTAAAAGTTTTACAAGCTCTCGATATATATTTAAAAGTGAGAGGATATATATTAAAAATTTATGATGATTATCATATATAAGACTCATAAATCAGAACATAATATTTATTTTTAATAAAAATTTTTTATTATTTTTTTATATTATAAAAAATATTTATCGTAAATATTTTAATAATGTTATAAATGACATTTAAAAAAATTATATGAGATATTTGTTATAATTTTTTAAGAGTAGAAAAGACATTATTTAAAAAAATCATATGGGAGAATTTTTTATTTTAAATTTAAATTTAAAAGATTTTAAATAAATTTTGTATTGTAAATTTATTTTAAAAAGGCCATATTGTAATATGGTTAAAAATATTTATGAAGGTTTTTGAATAAATTGAATAAATGTGTAATAATTAATATCGCTGCACGCAAAGCAATACAAGTGTCGTGCAGGCAAACTAGGAAGCGGGCGAGTGGCGACTGTTGATAATATTTCTCAAAATTTAATCGGACTTAAATTTTAAATTTGATATTTATAATTTCATAACAAAAAAATAATTTTTTTACGAAGATCAAAAATATTTAAAATAAAAATAAAAATAATAAAATAAATTGAGATATTAATATTAAAATAAGATAATAATAGTTAAACTAATTAATTCACAGTTTTCACAACAAGTCTATTTGAACCACAAAAAATAAATTATAAAAATATGTCATTAACATACAATGTTTTAATTATAACTGAGGTTAATCATTTACTCAACTTTGGCGAAACCCTATTTCACAGTGCACCTCGAGACAGACTGTCCACATTAGTTATACTTATCTGTTCTTAATTATCATGATTGATAGTCATTCTGCAACCAACACCGGACTAGAAATGCGACAGCACAACCATCGAATTGAATGAAATGACTATTTTATCCTTATTGTCAAGAATCCTAGATAATACACCTGTCAGTTGGTCATCACCGCTTTCGGGGACTTGATAGGGGTCCACTTTTTTGGAGGACCAATGCTGAGCCAAAACGGCGGCGTGTTAAGTATCTTTTCGAACTCTTTCCATCACCAAATGTAAACTATCCCATTTATCACATAGTGAGATGCTTTCTCCCACCAGTATAGTAGAGTAAACTCTGTAGAACAAAACACTGCCGTCTTTTGCACATTTTGTTGGCTGCTCATATAAGGTGCATTGATTCATTTATTTTCTCATTAAATTTATATTCCTTTTAGTTTTCTCCTCGAAAAAAGTTTACATCAGATCTCTTAATGTACAGTGTCTTTTTCCTTGTATGGGTGTGCTCTCCAGTGGTTTTGCTGTTTCTGTAACGGGCATTTGTTGAGGTTTCTCAAGCTTATTCGTTTTCTAGGACTGCGAAGATCCAATTTAACTTTGTTTACTGTTAGCTTATTGGATTTTACTGTTCAGTTCATCTTAGTTTCCAGCTTAAAGTTTTTTTCTTTTTCTTTTTCTTGTTCTTTGTTCTGTTCTTGTGGACCAGATCTATAATATTTTTTTATATGCTGCTTTACCTGTTTCTTGTTTCCGTAGTTGTCTGATTCTGCTTTACCTGTTTCTAGTTTCCGTAGTTGTCTGATTCCGGGTATTGGCACGTGCTGTGTTTTTCTTGAACTAGGTTGATTTGGCCTTTGTTTGTTGTTTGCTTCCGCTTACTTTGATTATGAAGTTATCTAATATGCATCTTTAATCCAATTTCAATCTGGGATTAAAATAAAGTATAACTCATATATTCAATATTTTCTCTTCTGTATACTTAATATGCTAAATCATGGAACTTTACTATAATGGTCATCAGTTCGTAAAATTGCTTTACTTGTGATACTATGATGTGCTTCTATTATGTAGTTGTGTAGTGCTGTTTTGGGTAAGCATTCTCTTTATTGAGGTTTATTTGTGCACGCCCTTACAGAATTCTGTATTTACGTTTGATTAGCCAAGGAAGATGGGAAAGACTCCTGGAAACTGGATCAAGAGCTTACTTCTTGGAAAGAAATCATCCAAGTCTAACTTGAAGGGAAGAGATTTTCCGGTAATGTGTTAATTCGCAGAAATCTCTTTTCTTATTCTTAACGATACTCGTTTTGTTTGATCAACATCTCTTTTTCTGTCTTATCACGCGCATAATTAAATATCAAGTGTTTGATATTTCCAGTAAAAGAAAAAGGATTGGGAGGGAAATGGTTGGTTACCTGTTGGGGTTGTAGCACTGATTTTTCTCTGGCTTCATGGGTAATATACACCTAAACATTTTGTTGACTTGGACATTTGTGGGAAATTGAAGAATGAAGAGGGATTTAACTTTTAAGGGAACATGCGTTATTTTCTTATAATTGAATGCTGGCTTACTTTTTGTAAATCATTGTCTATCTTTAACGGTGTTAGTAAAAACTGTGAAGGAGGATTTGACAATGAAATAATTATCTTTATGTATTTATATCTATTGTTTACTCAAAGAAGCTCTAATAATGGAGAAATATTCGTTAAACAAATCCATGGGTAAACTAATTGAATATGTGGAATTTCTAATTGTATCTGGATCTTTTGTTCAGAAATCTGCAAACAGAGAAGAATCATTGATTACTTCTAAGGTAACCGTGTCTGAATCACCTGTGACTCCTCCAGTCGTCGGGACACCAGCTCTTGAGATTGCCGCACAAAATGTAGTGGACTCGGAACGGGGAGTAGATGCAGCATTAGCAAATGCTGTTGCTAGTCAATGCTCTACAAAGGAAGATGGAGATGCTCAAGCAACTACCAATTTGGGTTCACAAAATGATCCTGACAGGATTAGCCATGAACAAGCTGTCACAAAGGCACAGGCTGCCTTTAGAGGTTATCTGGTAAGATTTCTTGCTGTAATTGTTAAGGTCTTGTCTGAATTTTTTTTTTATGTCAGATAGTTATTGCTGTGCAACAGGAATTTCCAGTTCTTTTTATTTGATCTTTCAATTGTGCATATCATTTATCATGCAGCATTACCTTTGCTATTGTGTGAAATTTTTACCTTGAGTTCAAACTTTTTGGTCTATATATATATTCAATTATTGAAAATGATTGGACATGATTCACTATATTATTACACTTGTTTTTACAAAATGTGCTCTTTGTGTGTCTTTTATATTTATCCATTTCCCTCTGCCAAGAATTATGTAGAGATTTTTTATTGAGTTAACGGACAATGTAGAGATTTTTTGTCTTGAGTTAACATACATTGAATTCTAAACCTCTTGGTTAATTAATAAATTGGTCATATTGATGTGCTTTTGACCAAATCAATGCATAGGTGGTGAGATTTGGAGCTGTTTTTATGCCTGCTAAGAAAAGAATTGTGGGTCTTTATACAATGTATTACGTTAATATATGCATCTCTGCTATGGTGCCTAACTCCAAGTTATCTCTCTAAACCAACACAGGCTACACCTGTAGTTTCTATGTCAACTAATTTGAAACATCCTTGAACTTTATGCTTTCTTAGATGGCAAAAATTTCTGTAATTTTTTCATCAATATAAATCTTCGTGGTAGATTCTTTTCATGTAATAAAAGTGTATTTTGTTCGCAAACAAAAGAAAAAAGTGCAACTCTGCTGACGCTAGCTTAATATCTCTAAAGGCTCGCCGCGCATTTCGAACCCTCAAGGGCATCATAAGGCTCCAAGCTGTTATTCGTGGTCACTTGGTTAGAAGACAAGCAGTTGCAACCCTGCAGTGTATGCAGGGAATTGTTAAGTTTCAGGCACTGGCTCGTGGTGGAAAGGTTAGATGTTCTGATATTGGAATCCAAATACAAAAGATGTGCAGTTCGGGAAAATTGCAGGTAATTTTTCTGATTATGTATAATAGAGTATGTCTTCTCATGCTTTTGATTGCTGGAATGATGTCTTTATTTTGGATTATGCCCTAAAATTTTCTTACTGCGGATACAAGTGTTGGACTTCCTATTATCTTTATTTTTCCATTTATTCATGAAATACTTTCTCTTTATTATGCTTGTTGAGAGTGGTATAACTGTCTATCTTCATATTTTTCCTGATTCCAATATTCATCTTTTAATGGTGAACTTAAGAGCTGATTTTTGTATCCCATGGTTTCTTCTAATAACTATTATTTTATCAGGGTGCTAATTTTTCAAATTTATCTGGAGTAAATACGTATACTTCACTGGCAAAACCTTCAAAAAAAGCTTTTATTCGGAAGGTGAGGTTCACTTATCATTGCTATATGTTCAAGAATCCATCCTTTAGATAGTATTTTATTATAATATCACTGGTTTCAACTTAGATTTTTGAAGAAAAATTCCTTGGTTTGGTTGGAACACGATGCTTATAGATGGGCTATTGTCTAGTCTTCTATTTGCTTCCATTCATGAATTTTTGCTTATTTTTCTGTGCTTCATTACATCGAATTGCTTTCCGTGTAGTTTAAGTGTTCCTTTCTATCAGCTTGTCTGGGAAGTTACATTAACTTGTCAGCTGTAGTTCTGCACAGTATTTCTGTTGAGTGTATATTACCAATTTTCTTGGTGCTCTACATGGTCCATCTCTTCATTCTCTTGATAGTTTCCATTTGCAATTCTTTATTTACATTGGGATTTTCATCAATTTCATCAGCTTCTGGCTTCATCACCTACTGTCAAGCCTCTACACCTGCAGTATGATCCAGGGGATCCTAACTCCACCTGGCAGTGGCTTGAGCGCTGGACAAAGTCACGATTTTGGGAACCTCATCCACAAACAAAGAGGAATATTCGGTCAAAGTTTAAGATGAAGTTTGGAAATTCTCAAACCATAGAAAATGAAAAAGGCATGTCTAAGCGGAATGTCCGCAAGTCCTCGACTTCCTCTACTAACGTTGAACATAGTTCAAGTCGTTTTAATTCAGAGTCTGAGAAACTTAAGCGCAATCCCAGGAAAGGCTCCAGCCACCTGGTTGATTCTGTTCATGAGCATCCACAAAATGATATGGAGAAGGTAAAACGTAATTTGAGAAATGTTCCCAATTCCTCTAAAGAAGTTTCTGAGAGGTTGGAGGTGGACAATGAGAAACAGAAGCGTAGTCTGAAGAAGGTATCAAGACCTGCTGTCCCTGATGTTTCAGTTCAGTGCACTGCTGATTCTGCTGATAACGAGGCAGATGTTGTAATGTCAGCGTCAAACCAGTTTGATATTGATACAACTTTGAAACTGCCCCAAGTAGATGGTCCGGTTAATGAGTTACTTGATCATCCTACTACTGACTTGCAACCCATAGAAAACAATGGTGAAATTGAAGATACTCAAGAAACATCTAAAGCCGTAACCTCTAACGATGATCAGATTAGTAACGAGAACCAAATTAGCAATTATAACCAAAAAACCAGCCAGAGAAGAGCCTCTTTGCCAGCAAAAATTAATCATCAAGAAAATGGGTCACATATCACACCAAAAGTGCCAAGCTATATGGCACCAACTCAATCTGCAAAGGCTAGGCTGAGAGGACAAGACTCGCCCAGGTCTGCCCAAGATGTGATTGACAGAAATGGTTCAACCAGGCGGCATTCTCTGCCATCTTCCACTAATGGCAAGTTAAGTTCATTGTCACCACGAGTACCAAGGCTTTTTCAAGCAGCTGGCAAAGGAATAGCCGGAGTGGACCTATCTCTTACAACTTCTCGAGATGGTGGTAAGAACTTTTAAACCTATTTCTTTATGCTTTTTCATTTTATTCATGACTTTGTATTTGTCTATAATGCTACTTTTAGGTTATTTATTGGGGATTTCTATTCTATTATGGTTGAATCGAATCTCTCATTAATGTCGGTATGTTGTTAACTACTTTGTTGTGCCTTAGGAAAGTTCTACTGTATTTGCATGCTTTTGTTCTCCGTGGTTTTTGATAATTATAATTTCACTTATATTTTTTGTTTGGATAATATTTTGCTCTTGGTATGCATGGCACGTGTTATTCCTGGGGGGAGGATATGTATTTGGAAAGGCTACTTATAAAATATTCTGTGATCTTTTATTTGATTTGATTTGAGATTGAAAGATGGCTAATTCACTTTCTGATTACCTGTTATACCTTTCTTACTCTGATCGTTTGCTATTTCAGATAAGGTGATTCAAGCAGAGTGGAGGCGGTAATTCTGCGTGCAGTGTTCCACGGAAATGTCATCCACAGAGATGGTTTAAAAAGTGAACTAGGTTTTATTTAGTTCAGGAATAGATTTACAACAATCGCATGGATTTGTCAAGCAATTAAATATTTGGTGTGTCAAGTGTGTTTATTTAATTTCTCAGGTTTTTGGGGTTTGTAGGGGGTAAATATTTAATGGTCCCAAAGCGTGGTTTGACTTCTTTCTGGTTTTTGTGCTGTACAATACTTGTCCCGTACTTTTTCCTCTTTATATTCAAGTGTGAGAAAACTTCAACTTCATATTTTGGCACTGCTGTTTTGGACGGTGTAGTATTGCAAACACTTTGTAGCTGCCGTTGCAATCAGATGTTTATTCACCAGAGCTGTAATAGGAACCTAAGATAAAAAAATTTGTGGATACTGAGAGGTTACAATCGTTTCACATTCATTTCAAATTTATATATGTTAATTTTTTTAGATTAACCGCTAACGGTAGTTTAATTTCTTTATATAGTAACAGAGGCATCGACAACAATTCAGTTTCATCTTCCTTCGTTGAGTTTGTGTTGCGGATCTGATCCGTGAATCGGTCTGATTCAATCTGAAAAAAATAGAATTTGAATCGATTTGATAAATTATTTATACATTGATTTTAGATTTAATCATATGAGATGTGTTGATTTCAGTTTTTAAATTATTTTTGTTATTTATTTATAGTGAATTTTATTTATTTTATTATTAAATTAAATTATTTATATTATATTTTATTATTATTAGATTTAATTTAATTTATTTTCAAAAATTAAAAATTAATTTTATATTTTTAGTAGTAATAAATTAATTATTTTTGTTATTTATTTATAATGAGTTTTATTTATCTTATTGTTAAATTGAATTATTTATATTGTATTTTATTATTATTATATTTAATTTAATTTATTTTACAAAATTAAAAATTAATTTTATATTTTTGTTAGTAACAAATTGATTATTTTTTTATTTATTTACAGTATTAGTTATTTATTTTTTTGTTAAATAAAATTATTTATATTGTATTTTATTATTATTAGATTTAATTTATTTTAAAAAATTAAAAATTAATTTTTTATTTTTGTTAGTAACATATTAATTATTTATCTTATTGTTAAATAAAATTATTTATATTATATTTTATTATTATTAGATTTAATTTAATTTATTTTAAAAAATTAGAAATTAATTTTATATTTTTGTTATTTATTTATAGTGTGTTTTATTTATTTTATTGTTAAATTAATTCATTTATATTATATTTTATTATTATTAGATTTAATTTATTTTAGAAATTAGAAATTAATTTTATATTTTTGTTAATAACAAAATGATTATTATTCTTATTTATTTATAATGCGTTTTATTTATTTTATTGTTAAATTAAATTATTTATATTATATATTTTATTATTATTAGATTTAATTTAATTTAATTTGAAAAGTTAGAAATTAATTTTATATTTTTGTTAATAACAAATTAATTATTTTTCTTATTTATTTATAGCATGTTTTATTTATTTTATTAGTATTAGATTGAATTTAATTTGTTAGTTTAGAATTTATTATTTTTGTTATATATATACAGTGTGTTTTATTTATTTTATTGTTAAATTAATTAATTTATATTATATTATTATTAGATTTAATTTTATTTATTTTAGAAAGTTAGAAATTAATTTTATATTTTTGTTAATTTAAAATTAATTATTTTATGTTATTTATTTAGAGTGTGTTTAATTTATTTTATTGTATTATTAAAATTAAATTAAATTTTTATGTTAAAAAATTAGAATTAAATTTAATTTGTATGTTAGAAAGTTAAAATTGAGTTTAATTTTTGTATTAGAAAATTAGAATTTCATATAGATAAAATGGCACATCATTTATCACAAGGATCTCATGAATATCCTTATAATATAGATGATAATACCTTTAATCGAATATTATAAAAATGTTCTAAAAGAACAATATCCTCATGATTCAGTGAATCTAGCATAAGCAACAATTGCTAGTAGAAGTCAAAGTAGACAGATTAAGTAAGAAATTTGGCAAATTTTTGAAAAATATCTGTGAGTCTCGTGACTAAACTTTAAGAGTAATATGATAATTTCTTATTTTTTTAATGCATATAATTGTGTCCATCTCGTAAATAATTAATATATCATCACGGTTTCATAATTATATCGAGTATTTAATTTAGTTAAGATTGCGTTTTGAAGTCGTAAACGTAAGAACTCCAATGATATTTTTTAATTTACTAGAAGGATTCAAGTGAAAATATACAATTTTAGCGATTCGTTCGAATGAAATTTTGAGATACTCTATAGAAAATTTGGTCTCAAATTTGTTCAAATGAAAGTTGATTTGTTCGGACGAATCGCAAATTGTTCGAACGATAAAAGTAGAAGCTCTCTAACTTTTGAGGCATTGAAAGAGTCGTTTGAATAAATCATAGTTCGTTCGATCAAATTTATCAATTCGTTCGAATGAACCCCATAATTTGTTCAATTGAACAGAAGAAAATCCTTGCAAAATAATTGTTTTATCTTTATTTAGAATTTTCTTCTTTATATTTCTTAAAGGTAAAATGATAATTTTACATACTATTATAAATAGGGGCTAACTTCTCCCCCTCCATTTCTTTCCTTTTCCCCCTCTATACTATCATTAATATAGTTTTTGGCATATATGTGTTTAGGCGATGATATACGTGCAAAGAACTCTCGTAAGATACTGAGGAATAAGGGAAATTAAGGAGTGTATACCCTCTCTAGATTGTGAGTGAACATTTTGTGTTTTCTATCACTTTAAAACAAAATATAGATATTCTTAAATATTTGCAAATGTTTATAAAAGTTAAATTCATATGTTTATTATTTTTGTTTTATATATTTGTTTATATATGTATATGGTTTGAAATAAAATATGTTTGTATAACCTAGGGCTGAAGGCCAATGATGATTAGATTTTCATTTTTGTACAATTTTTATGATGTGGTAAAATTATGATTAATTATATGATTATTGTGATTTTTGCGGATTGTATAAATATATGTATGCATATTGGTGATTACGGTCATGAGGACCAGGATTATTGTTTATTGTAGTTACAAGATAGTAGCTTAAGGCAACCTGAGGAAAGGTCGCCTAGGTGAATGGATATTCATAGGTAGGGGTTGGTATAAGGTGTAAGGTTGATGAGATTTTGAGATTTGATTATACCATTTATACATCTCGTCGAGGTTAGTCATAGATGTCATCACGTGACTACTCGAGGCCAACATCAGTGGTGAGCTAATTTTCTGATTAAATCATACATAGTTTTATTCTTTATATTCTAAATTAAACTTTTATAAAACATCTTATTTTCACTTGCATGAAAAATCTATTGATATTTTTGGGATTGTCTAAGATCAGGGTGACCATCGAAAAGGATGACCAGCCTAATGAATTTATATTTATTCATGTTTTCTAATTTAATTAAATATTTTAGATAAAATCGCTTTTGAAATGATTTTCAAAATCTTTGTATTGTATTTAAAAAAGAATATTTATTTTGTATATTTTTATATTGAGAAGTATAAGTAATTATAATATTTTAGTTTACTCATTGAGTATACTCCCGTATACTTACCATCCTCACTTTCTAATTTTAGGGAAAGCAAAATTTTAGAGTGCGTCTGCTTGGTGATGATCCCTGAAACACCCCGTGTTCCTGTGTAAGGGTATTTTCGTCTTTTCGATATTGTGCACCCGAGTTCGTTAAGGATTTAGGTGATTTTTGAGGTTGGATTAAGGAT
>JAVXUL010027516.1:0-11577 GCA_035590515.1 Trichilia minutiflora
GTGTTAGAATGTACCTTCCTCGATTTCTGAATGTTGTATATTGGAAGTATAGGAGTTCGTACCTTTGAACACGTGTTGCTGCATGGCTGACGTACTTAAGACAATCTGCTGTAAAAGTCAGGGGGCGTGGAAAACTCTGATACTGTTCCTCGTCACGTCAACCCTGAGATCCTGAGTGTACGTTCCTTCCAGTGAAGCTTCCAGTTCTCCCGAGAATGAATTCCCCTAGTTCTCGGGAGCCCGTATACAACGGGTTATGACTTTGTTGACAGCAAAATATAGCGTTGTGGAGGCTTGTATACCTTGGATGCTCGCGAGCCCCTGCCATTTTATATGCGTCATATCAGTTCGACCCCCCGAGCCTGAGCCTAGAAGACTTGCCATTGAGGTCCCTTTACCCGAGTGTGAATTAACCATAAATAACTCGAATGAGATCTTCTGACCAGTAGCTTCGGATAGAGTACCTGAAACGATCTCGTTATCTCCTGTATGATGTAGATAACTTTTCGGGACGATGTCGTATTAAAGGATCTACTCGAAAATAATATGCCTATATGATGGGCCTGGACAAGGGCTTAAAGATGAGCCTGAATCCATAAGCTAGGCCTTCACAAAATACCCAAATACTCCACTAAGAATAATATATTTATGTGATGGGCCTGAACCAAGGCTTAGAGACGAGCCTAAATCCATAGACTGGATTTTAATAAAATATCCAAACAAATTATAAAAAGTTAATGTAACACATTCGTATTTTAATTTTATAATAATTATAACAACAATAATAATTATGTATAACACCTCAATCCTCAATGCTAGCTGTCTTCGTTCACTACTTCAAAAGAAGTGTATTTGATTGTTTGTTTTGATTATTTGAATCATCAAATGAAATACGACTTCTCTCTATCAAAGAATCTCGTAAATCTATCGGAAATTGACCACGTGTAAGTAGAATCTCATCGTTCACACACAACGAATTGGTGTGAAGTTACTTATGAAACAATCTTGAGTTATATAAGTAAAAAATTTACAAATGCACTGGTGATTTGGTCATCTAATTATGTATCACGGAGTTAGGGACCTATATGTTATTACCCGACAGGCTAATGCTTTCGACCAACCACAGCAGAGATTATTAAGTGGCTCTCCGAGACCGAATACCCGATGGGGACACAACAAATCCAGTATAAGGAAAAACAAACAAACTAATCCTATTCCCAAACACCGCGAAAACCTGGCTACGCGTGGCATTGGTGCTCGTAACCCAAACAAAAAGAAAAGAAGAAGCTTGCGATAAAAAACAAAACTAAATGGCAGAACCATTTTCACTGGCGCAAAGAATACGCCCTACTCTTCGCAAATGGCTTCTTCTTTAAGCAACGCCGCCGTTTCTGCCCGCTTTCTCTCATCCACCTCCGCCGTCGCCACTAAGCTTTATTTCTCTTCCTCCGCTGCTTCGCGCTCTTTCTCTCTTTCTTCTTCTTCGTCGTATTCCTCACTCAAATGCCTCAGATTCTCTCCGCTCGTTAATCATGTAAGTTTATTGTTGTTTCCGATGGTTTTAGTATGGTTGACATGTTTTTGTTTTAATACTTGTTTGTTTTGGATTTGTAGAGGAGATCGTCTGTGAATGCGACGAACGGTGGATATAGTACGTCCGCAACGACAAAATGTGCAGCGTCGGATCCTGATCAGCTGAAGAGTGCAAGAGAAGATATCAAGGAGCTTCTTAAAACCAAGTTTTGTCATCCTATTTTGGTATGCGCTCTATAAAAGCTAAATTTGAACTTTCAGTGAATTACTGAATGGAATTATTCTTTGACTATTTTCTCCGACTTTTTAATTCTCGTTGAGTTTTAGTGATAAAGCTTTGGAAATGGAATTTTGTGAAACATCAATTGTATGTTCGAACTCAATTCTGCTAAAGCGGCCATACTCTCTTTGCGTTTATTTATCTTATGGTAGTGAACTAACACATTTGCAATAGTCCGAATGCATACGAAATTTGAGATTGTAAATTTGGAATGTATGTGGAGGCGGGATGCTGATATGCTGAACCTAAATTGGGATGGGAAATCTTGAAGTTTCCCTGCCTGGCGCTTCTAAGGAAGTTTATAGTAATCATTGTCATTGAGTGCTTGGCGGTGACATGATTACTTGGCGCTTTTGTTGTGTGCTTAATTTTTTTCATTGCATTTGTAATGTTAGCTACACAAGAATGAAATAAATAATCACAAAATCTAGTTGGATGAATAGTCATGTGATTTAAGTGTTTAAAACTTTCTATTTCTGATATTAACAGGTTCGCCTTGGGTGGCATGATGCTGGCACTTATAACAAGAACATTGAGGAGTGGCCTCAAAGGGGTGGAGCTAATGGGAGTCTCAGATTTGAGGTTGAGCTTAAACACGCAGCCAATGCTGGTAATGATTTGACATTCTGTGTATTTGTGCTTGTTCTGAAAGTTCACACCTTACAAGCTGGCATTTTAGGTCTTGTGAATGCATTGCAACTGATTCAACCTATCAAGGACAAATATGCTGGCTTGACGTATGCTGACTTATTCCAGTTGGCTAGTGCCACTGCTGTAGAGGTCATAATAACTCTTATTTTGAAATTAGCATGAGGTAAAATAATTGGTTGTCTAAAGGTTATAAGGTTCTTTGAATTTTAGGAAGCTGGTGGCCCCCAAATCCCCATGAAATACGGAAGAGTGGATGTCTCAGGACCTAACGAGTGCCCTGAAGAAGGAAGGCTTCCCTGTAAGTAAACAATATATGAGTATATTGGCTTCTTGTATTTTAATCATGGTGCCTACAACAAACTAAATAGTGTTTACCACAAGGTAGTTCATATCATGAATCACTCCTCAAAACTTGCTTATGATTATCACATGATACACATAAACATACCATGCCTGATGCATGAGAGCCCTTTTATGAGAATATTTCATGAAATCTTGATGAGTGAAAAGAGGAATGCGCTTGATATCCTTCAAGGCTACAGATATTACTCTTAGCATGAGTATTATGTGTTTGTGTGGGCATACATACAGATGCATATTTGTTATTGAACAAAAATTATATTTGGGCACTTTGATGGTTTTAAAAAGAATAAACACGAATGAATTTCTATTTTTGATAGTTTGGCAATTGATCACTGATTTCAAGTAGATGTAACTTGTAAATAGGTCTTTAAGTAATATTTCTAGTGTGTTTCCAGCCCTATTACCTTGTTTATATAAATTGTGATCATGACATCTGTCATTTTACAAAGTAGACGAATTTAGAGTTTCTGTTTTCTTCTGTGCTGTCAAATTTTGAAAAATATGGTTGAGCCGTAAGCTTATATCTCTTTTTCATCAAAATGTCCAATTTTCTGTTGTTAGGATCCTTAAGCATATTCTGCAGACTAGAAATAAGTGTTGTAGTTTTTCCCTTTCTTTAACTTTGCTGCTAATTTTGAAAGTATTCATCTGAATTATAGCTGCTGGGCCGGCATCCCCTGCTGAGCATTTAAACGAAGTTTTCTATCGGATGGGATTAAATGACAAGGTAAATTAAACAGCGAAGTGGACTTTGTTGTTATGTTACTGCAATGGCTTGAGATGCTTATTAAATAGTTCTTTGATGTGCAGGAAATAGTTGCCTTATCTGGTGCACATACACTGGGAAGGTCTAGACCTGAACGCAGTGGTTGGGGAAAACCAGAAACCAAGTATACGGTATAATTCACTTAGTGATTTAGCAATTATCACCTTTATATTACTTGATTACTCCTGTGAATTTTTTTTTTGTGGATGTTGCAACAACCTAATAATTATCTGCTACAAGTAGGACATAACTGAAAAAAAAAAATGGCTAACTATTTAATAATCAATGTTGTATGACAGAAAGAGGGACCAGGAGCGCCTGGAGGGCAGTCCTGGACTGTGAAATGGTTGAAATTTGACAATTCCTACTTCAAGGTTTGAAGTCAGAACACAATCTCTTTGTGTACCTTTGATATAGTGAGAAATAGGTGAGCGAATCATAGTTCTGCTTTCTGACTGTGATTTACCAAACAGGATATTAAAGAAAGAAAGGATGAAGATTTACTTGTGTTGCCTACTGATGCTGTTCTTTTTGAAGATCCCTCATTCAAGGTAAATTGATATGAGATTTTAGTAGAAGATATTAATGTATAATCATCATATATAGCATATATAGTCGATAAATTTGGCATATACTGGCATAGCATGTGTAGTTAATAACTTTGGCATACTTTGCAGGTATATGCTGAGAAATATGCTGAGGATCAGGAGGCATTTTTTAAGGATTATGCTGAAGCCCATGCCAAACTCAGCAACCTCGGGGCTAAATTTGATCCTCCAGAGGTTTGTTAATTTTAACTTCTTGTGTTTTGTGCTTTTATGGACCTTAATGTTAGAATAGCTTTGCTTCTGATGAAAAAACATTCTGTAATAATTCGTTAAAATTTTGAAAACATCCCGCATCTTGAATTGAAGACAATTTTTCTTGACTTGCATAACCCAATTTTTTCACTTGTGAGATCTTTCAAGAGATTATCTTTTGTAGGGACCATTTAATTACTCCCATGTGGCCTATTTAATTATTAGCATAGTGCCTATTTAGTTTCTGCCATAACATTTTGAATAGATCAGACAGCTTTTAGACAAAAAGGCATATTTAGAATGCCAAATAACTGCTAAATCATCAAACTGGTGGTTCTAACTGAGAATGCAAAATGGAATTTTGTTATTTTTGTACTCTTATGCTGTCTTTCTGATGGCTCAACACCATCTCACATTATTAATGAGCTCACAATCTCGTTTGAACTATTTAAATTCAAGGAATGTCCATCAGTAAACTTATTTCAAAAGATTATGGTAAAACAGATCCTCAGTAACTTTCAAACTGATTGTCGAATTTGGTGATCAGGGTATTGTGATAGATGATGGTCCTATGGCAGAGAAGTTTGTTGCAGCCAAGTACTCATCTGGGAAGGTTGTAATTACGAGTAACTTATTTCTAAAATCACTTTAGTCAGTGGTTTTGGAAACTTCCTTGCATCTTTTATTTGTGTGAAAAACTCTTACGGAGTGAATTGTATATGTGCAAATTGTTTATCTTCTCTACTCTTTATGATTTCCTGCAGGATTAAAAGACAAGTATCTTGTTTTGTTGTGCCGTATCTATTAATAATACAAGATGAAGCTTTTTTCAAATCCTGTGTTCTGATATCTAAAACTTGGAAGTCTAAATGAAGAAGAAAGAATAAAATTCAATGAGTGTTGCCTATTTGAATTGCATAGAGAGCTGTCAGAGTCTATGAAGCAGAAGATATGGGCAGAGTACGAAGCAATCCGTGGAAACCCAGATAAGCCTCTGCAGTCTAACTATTCCCTAAATATTATGATTGTGATTCCAGTTTTGGCATTGCTGACATCTCTTGTTGGAAATTAACTTGGATTTTGCTGTTTATTATGGTAATAACATCTTTTGTTTGCATTTCTTTTTTAGTCTGTGGTCAATGTTAATCTTTTCTTCCGAGTCAAGGTATTTCCTCAGGAAAATTGTAAATTCATAGCCCATCGTCTTTTAAGTATGGGATTTGCTAATGGTTAAGGTTTTTATTTTTATAAGTTACATTTTTCAATTTATTGAAATTCGACATTAATTACTACATTAAATATTAAAAGTGACTATAAATAGTAAATATAGAAATCGTAACAAGTGGCCTAAAAGCACTCGATAGCAAAATCTAAGTGTTAGGGTTTTTAATAAATTACAATGTGTGCAATCTTGATTTTGACAAGAATTATGTGGTAGCAGCATCCTTTATAAGTCCTTTTTTATTACGCTGGGAATTTAAACAGCATGCGTGTCATGATTTGGCAAGAGCATGACCTGAAGTTTGAGCTTCATACTCTTTCTTGAGGGCACTGGAGACTCGTAAGTTTTTTAATTAATTGTTGAATTGATAAGACTTTTCTATTAATCAAATAAATTTATTTAATGCCAAAAACTCTTTCCTAATTTTTTTAGGTTTGGTTGTAATTAAAAAAAGAGTTTATGGAGGATTAAAAATTTTATTTTACCTCTCTTTGAGTAAGTTTCAATTTAAGGTTTGAACTTTTTGAAAGGTTAAATTATTTGACATATCTTTACTTATTAAATCTTAAAATTCTTGTATATTGAGGTAATTATATAATTTTTGCAAGAAAATCTGTTTTGCAACCCGACAACTTTTAATTTTTCCACTAAAAATTTTACCAGGATAAAATCTACTCAAGGAATCTCACTTGAAAGGCTGTACCAAACAAATCCTAAAGCTTCGTGAACGATATTTTGGAGCTCGAACAAAGGTTATGAAATGCTCGTGCATATTAAACCCTGTCATGTATTTTAATTTTCACAGACTCTATGTTTGGCTGAATTGTGGATATATAGGAAATACTTAACAGGGTTATGCTATAGTGCAACTGTTGAATTGCTTACCTCTCAATGTTTTTTCTCTTTTAATTTTCAAATTTCTTAAATGTAATATATAAATTGAGAAATGGAATAGAAAACTTAAGAAAAATAGAAATTGTAACAAAAATTATGATGTTGTACCTTAACCTTACACTTCTTAAGCTTAGTTTGTAGCACAACAGCCAAAGTGTTTAATAATTACAAACTTTTGATGGGGTTGCTTATTTTTCTACTCAATAACTATAACTTTAAAAGTCACAACATCTCAATATCAAATAGTCTTAAGCTTCATTTAAAATTGTGGTGCTTCAGACTTTAAAAGCAAAGTTCAAAAAATGTTTACGATAACACCAACTTTTGGTAGAACCCACCTATGTTTACTACTTGATATCTAGAACTTATTATTGACTGCAACTGTAGCGTAAAAGGCACTACATTACGATACCATAGTAACTTCATGTCCCAATAGCATTTAGATTACCTTCATATGTTCTTTGATCTTTCAATAGCTCATATGGAGTTTCTTACTGCATTGAATTTAACGGTATTGGAATCAGCTATGTCAATAATTGAAGAACGTTGTGATTCTTGATACTCAGCTCAAATATTATCAGTCTGGATCTGGTTCTGCATGTCTCTTCTTGGATCGTGAGAATCTATTTGTACATGGTGTATCTTGTATTCTGCGTCTCCATGCAGACATTTCTATCTAAAACTTTCGTGACAAACATTTAGTTGCATTGACTCTTATTTACTGATTAATTTCAGCTATTTGTTGCCAATTAATTTATTAAATGAAGTTACGGACATCTTAATTTATTGTTAATAGTTTTGTGGATATGGGCATTTGTATTTAGAAATTGAACAATCTTATGCTTAATCGGATATATTCTAAAACATTTTTTGATCTATGCATTTCTTTTCTGGGCTCTCATAACACTGGTGGATCTTAAAAAAAAAAAAGATGTTGGTCTCACATTTAGAAGTCTGCTTGTTCAACCTCTTCCACTAAATTCAGTTGTGCTTAAAAGACATTGAGGTCTATTTAGCAATAAAGATTTTGCCCTCAAAATTGTATTCTTTGTTCAATGATCAAAATTCAAAGGCCATACTTTTCATTCGAATCGTTTAAAAGTACCTGGGTCATGCTTATATTTGTAAAAGTTGTGTTGCTTTTTAGTCTCTTTTCAGAGCACCGAGGGGCTAAAATGCCTTCAACTTTTTTCTTTTTCTTTTTCTGTTTTTTCCCCCTCTTTTTACAAGTTATTAAAGAAATAGATGAATCATAGCTTCTGCTTGCAGCTGGGAAGCACATAGCCTGTTCGGTTAATAATAGCAGTCACAGATGAATCATGTTTGGTAAACTTTTTGTTCCGTGGAAGTATTTATTTATTGAAGTGCTTATCGTTCTTCAGCTTTTTGTCTTAAAACTTATTATCATGACTTAGGAAGGCGATTCTCATCTTTTCTTAGTTTTGAGAACCCTTCCACGTTTTGTCCTGGTCTATATCACTTTCTAGGTAGAAGGATGCAATTAAAAAAAAAATTAAACTTAAATTAAGATCATGATGCCAAGTCTTCTGTTTCTGATAGTTACAACACTTATTTTAAAAATGGGATGCAAACTTGGTATTCTAAAAAGAGAATGTCTTGGATAAGAGTATTTTTAATGGAGTGACCTTTTGTCGTGTGTGTGCGTATTAGATAATTACTTTGTTTATCTATTTATTTCTCACTTATTATTCTTATACACAGACATATTGGTGTATAAAAGAATAATAAGGGAATTGATTGTCATCATTCTTAATGCCAAGTCTCTTCATGATTATCTAAAATCAACTCTAACTTATTACTTTTCATTGGGCCCAGGAAATTAGGATTTAAAAATTGAAGCCTAATAATTTGTGTAGATGAGTAATGGAACAGTGTAGAATCACTTTGCGTAAAAGCATATGTTGAAAAAAAAAAAGGGGAAGATTAAGGCTGAAAAGATGGGTAGATAATATAGGTGGCAGAATTACTGTGTAAAAATAATTGTATTTAAATAGAAAAAGTTTTTTTTTTTTTTTTTAAAGAACCGAAAAGAGCTATCATGAAAGAGTTTGTGTTTCCACGTGTTATCTGGGTTAATTTTTTTTTATAAGGTTAAAAAAATTCAAATGGTTTTATGCATGAAACACTAGTTTTGGAGAATTTGAATTCCCATTACGAAACGTTCAATTTGTTGAATCTTTAACGATTTCAATAGTTGAATAAAAGATTTTAGAAATTTTCTTATATAGATATGTATATTCAGTCATTTCAATTTGTTGTTCCAATTAGGTTAACGGTTCAACGTTTTTATTTAATGTTGTGTTCTTTTTATAACTTCTCTTGTTTGACTTCTATGAAATTTCAAAAATTACACAAAGTCATAAAAGTGCCTATAAATTTCAAAGGATACAAACATTTCATATAAAGTTATGTGTATAAATAAATGTGATATAATAATATTAATTTGATTTGATTTATAATAATATGTAGTATTTTTTTATTTAAATTTTTTAACTTAGATCTAAATTAAAAATTTTAAATATTAATTTATATAATTTAATAATAGATATAATAAATGAAAATATTGAATTGTTAGTATTAAATATAATTTATTTAATTTTAAATCTTAAATATTGAATTATATAAATTTAATGATTGAAAATTTATGTCAACTTTTATTATAAATTTTAACTATTAAATTATATGAATATAAAAACTAAAATTTTTTATATAAATATAAGTATAAAATTGTTTTAAATAATTAATTTTATATTTTTTTGATATTATTATATAATATCATATTATACTTTATATCCCCAACTCTACCCAATATGGAATTAGATGCCTAAATAAAGAGTAGGACAGCGTACCTGGAAATGAGGGATTAGGGAATGAGGGCTTAGATGCTACAAAGAAAATAGTTGAAATAAAATGTATAGATGAATTGTACAATTGTACAAATGAGGGATGAGGCCGTAGCAAGATCAACTAGTTGGACCACACATTATTCAATAAATATCTGTTGGAGCCATTTTGATTTCGAGTCAAATTAGAAAAAAACTAAAAGTATGCAAAACTGACGGAAGCAAATGTAAAAAAGAACTCACAGCCGCACAATCACGATTACAACACGTTTGTCGGTCTGCGCGCAATTGAGGATATAAAGTCAAAATCTGGGACCGCTTCAAGAATTGATGACGTGGGGTACAGAATTCACGAGAAACGGTGCGCGACATCGTACCGTAATAAACCACGTGTTCCTGCTTGCGTCTTTTATGGCATGCAAAATTTTATAACCGGGTACGCTCGTCACGTTGACCCAGAGACAAAATATAGGTTTTGTGAAATAAGTGACCAAAAGTAAAATGTGAAATATACGTATTCTATTGTTTTTTTCTCATAAACTTGTTCACAGGATAAATATTTCGATCTGTGTATATAACCAAAAGTTTTAACTAACAATTTTAATATTTTTACCGTTCACGAATCAGTTTCAAGTGACTTAGTCAATCAAAAGATGTTTTATAAATTAGAATATAACCATTGCACATTTGGAGAATCTTTGGTATGTTATCACACCGTCCAAATTATAAAATATTGTTAAAATTTTAATGGATAAATGAAGTTTCATAATTGAAACCTTATTTTGACATGGAAATTTCAAACCAGCACACAATGTCAAAATCTTATGATAATAACATCAAAAATGATATAAATAATACCAATGAAAAATCTAAGATCCCCAAAAAGTGATCTGAAAGGGGAAGGTGTGGGTGTGGGTGTGGCCTCAAATCTTTGGATGGCGTGAGTTGGTGTTGCCAATGTTGGAACCCAACACCCTAAGTGGATGGCGAAGAGAAAAGTTAGCCCTAGCTTATTAGGGCTTTATCATATATGTCGCTAAAGTTTTTTACAGAACTTATCCATTTGTGTTAATTAAATTTATAAATCTTATTAAAATTATTGAAATACATTTCGTGTTTAGTTTCATAATTGAAGTTTAAATTGGATAGTTGTTGTACTTCCCTGATTAAATATAAACATAATATACCCTTGAACTGCGATGGTCGAGATTTAACATTATTGTAATTTTTTAATAATTTGAACAAAGACAACAGATTTGTTTAATATAAATGGAAAATTATTTCTTTATTTGAGAAAATATACAAACTGAGGGATCTAATTGATAATCCTCAGATTAATTTGAAGCTTGTAAATCGCTCTCTCTTTTTCAAAAAAATACAAATAACATTGTTAAACAAGAATTGAAAAAAACAAACAAATAAATTTCTCTCGTGGGGAAGAATCTACGGACTTAAGGATAGATAGGTCATCCAATTTTAAGAAAAGAGTTTCCATCAAATCTCTACTTATCACCAAACAACAACCCCCTTTTTGCCTATCTATGTCTATGTGTGTCCTTTTCAATAAAACAACTACTGAACTTTAGTAAAAAAATTTAAGCCTTGATGTTTCGCTTGTGTTATTTTCTAAATGGGCTTTAATATCAAAAGCACCCACATGTTATGTTGGAGAATGTTGCTGCCATTAGGGGTTTAATATTTGAAATCACGTCTTCAAATAATGTTGATCATACTAGAAAAAGTACCTAATTACAAATAATTTTATGAAAATGATAGTAAATAATTTAAAAATATACTGTGAATATAAATTTTTAGGCTAATAATATTAATATGTCACATCACATCAATTTGTACGTAGGACTGTAGGAGTATGTAAAAAAAAAAAGATTTTCTACCATTACTCCTAATTTAACGAGTAAAATCTTTTCTATCGATGTAATATATTAAAAATTTTAAATACTATTTAAAAAGAATATATCGTATATTTTATATTGCTTAAAATTTATTTATAACTTTCTTGCTGAAAATTTATTTCTAGAATTATAAATATCTTAAAGATATTTTCTATTTAAAGAATATTTAAATTGAAAAAAAGAGAAAAATAATGATTCATTTGCTATTTTTAAAATATATTTTAAAAATAATACTTATTATCTCAACAAATTATTTTAAGTAAGGATGCAACTTTCCTTAAGTGGATAATA
>JAVXUL010027527.1:0-26655 GCA_035590515.1 Trichilia minutiflora
ACCGTCACAGTACGCCATAGCCAAAGCTGATAAGTGGATGACCTCTAACACGCGTATTTTGTTCTCAAAAATCCAACCCACTTCTCTAATGCACAGAGTGTTCAGTTGATAATTAAACACTGCTTGGTATATTTGGAAATCACATATCACTCACTTAAATAAATTACATAATTCCATTAATTTCTCCACTTAATATAGCGAAAGAAAGGTGATGAAAAAGAGAGAAAACGAAATTCACGATGGTTAAAAGTTCAAATTTATTTTGATATACAATTCAATATTGTTAATGGTATTTGGAATATCTCCATCTATTCGGTCGAGCCGTATTTTTAAAGTAATTGACGAATACCAACCATCCACCTCCGCAGGTTGAACCTAAATGGTGATGTTAGGCCACTTCCACACATATTCTTCCCTCTTTAAAATATATTTAACACTAATCCCAATTCCTATCCATATTTATTTAATTCAGAATTCCCAATAATTCTCTATGGCCGGGATCCTAGTGCTAATCCACGATTTTTGTGCCATCGAGTATTTCTTCATAAGAGTAGACAGTTCAATTGAAAATGGTGGAATTGAAAGGAGAGTATTGTAAATTGAGTGGACTCACCACTATTCAACCCACTTCAATTTTCCCAATATATATGCGTGTTATGTAATGTATTGGTTATATGCGCGGAGGTAAGTGAGTGAAGTAAAACAAAGCCTTTGTAATTTAATGCTTTCAGTTAAAACAAGATCGGCCCACTTGAGAATCAATCAACCTCTTCCCTCACATACATATTTTATTCACAAAAATCTCCCCCTTCTTTCTCTGCTTGCACCATGAATATAATTTATCCAGTAAATGTAAAAGCCATATTATTGCTCCTCTTGATCTCCCACTTAATTACCAAAGTCATTCAAGTACAAGGTGCGTGCCGTGTGTTTTAAATTTGTATTTGTTTCTCCGTTACTGAAATTTATTCCATTGAATATTTACAAATATATATATATATATATATATATATATATATATATTCTATGACTATGCAAGCAGCCGAGGAACTGAAGCCAACTGGAGGAACTGAGTACAGATGGATGGACGACAATCCAGGAGTCGTAAGAGGCTGGTGGCCTGAACATGTATGCTCTGTATGCACCTGCTCGTCGAAAAGAGTGCCTTGTTGCTTTAAGGTGAAGTGCCAGCTTCCTAACCTGGCTGCTTGGTACTGTTCTATCGAGCCGATAGCGTGCAACTGTTACTCATGTGGCTACCTAGTATAAACTATTTTGTGTATATATATTTAATTTGCTGCATATATGTTTGATGAGAGCTTAATTCACTACAAGTTTATAAATATATATATTCTTCAGAAGTACAGCCATAGATTGTACAAATGTTGATTATGCAACTGTCATCCATGCTATTGACCATAGTTTAGTCTAGCTTTTGATGAAAGTTGAAGATGAATTTCATTGTAAAGTCATTTGCCTTGCCGGATGCATGCTTTGGTGGATTCTATATTCTCAAGGTTTTTTACACTTTGTAAGGAAACAGAATAAAAGAAATCAGCAAACTCAATCGGACGCAGTATGTGTTGGAGAAACGGGAGGGGATACATGCCAATTTACTTATAATTTAGACTCAAATGAATTTATTAATATTTTGGTCGTTTAATCTTTGAAAAATTAGTAGTTTACCGCTTAATTAGCATACCGTTTCTACAAACAATTTGGCGTTGTTACTTTTCGTTTTTAGCATTCTGAGCCCATTAACTTTCAAAATTCAGAAATTTATCCCTTTAAGTGATTAAATACTTCTAAAATTTGATCTATCAATTTTATTTTTTTTCAATATTTTAAGCTCTAAAATTTCATTTCTGCCGCCTCTAGAATACCAAGCATGATTATAACTAAGACAATACAAGTCATTTTCATAAGCTAACTCACGCTTAGGGTATCTATCAAAGTATTTAAACAAGTAGAAAGAAAAGTACAAGTTCTTCAATTAGATACCTTTAACTCAAAAGATCAAGAAAATAATTAAGTTCATCTCGATCTCCTTTTAAATATCACTAAAAATGTGTAAAGTTATCTTCATGAGATGGTGAGCAACGAAATTATAACCTTTAGCATGAGTAAAATCAAATAGGTTTTTTGATCGACACTGAGAGCAAATTTCTCTCAAAATCCAATCGAATTCATTATTTATTGAAAGAGGGTTATAATTAATTGCCAATTTTTTTAATAAGATAAGAGAGTGAATAGAATTCAAATAACTTTTTAACTTTTTATTTAGCTTTGAAATCAAACACGAGTGTGAGCAAAAACAAATGATTCGCTTAGATTACTATAAAACTAATTTCTCACGTGGCTAAGGCCTTTAGATGAATATGCTTAATTATTTGAAAATAGCTCCTCACCTTCCTAAAGTTATTACATTCCATTAATACCTCATCCCCATATAACAAAAAAAAAAAAAAAAGTGGTGAACGGAAAGAAAAAAAAAGGTCTTTATGACCTTGAAATTTAATTTAGTGTATAAGTCAATATTTTTATTTATTTATTTATTTTTGACAAACAGGTCAATATTGCTAATGAATTTGGAATGTCGACGGGTATTTGGTCGAGCCATATTACTACAATCATTGACCACGATTCCAACCAGCCAGCCCCCATATTCAACCCAAATGATGATGTTAGCCACACTTCCAGTTATATTCTTCGGGCTTAAAATATATTTAACACAAAGCCCATCGATATTAATTTAATTCAAAAATCCAATAATCCTGTAGTAGCCCTAATGCTAATCCGTGACGTTTGTGCCATTGGTTAGGAGTATAGTGCAACGGAAAATTATGGAATGCAAGAGAGAGTATTTTAAATGGAGTGCAGTCACCACCATTTCATTTGTGTGATCATATCAGCAGAATAAAACCCTCAACTTTTCATATATATACAAGCTTAGGATTACATTTTATTTTTAATATATATACTACAAGATTGACCCATTTGAGAATAATCAATCTGTTCTCAACACCACAATAGGCAATAGCTAAAGCGAACAAGTGGATGACTCTGTAACACGCATATTTTGTTCACAAAAATTGCCCAAAGTTATAATCTAACTCATATTGATACTCACTAACAATATGGAATATTATAAATATTATAATTTAAATTAAATAAACTGAATATTTACATATATTATATATTAAACCACTTAAATACAATGACTTAAAATGTTATCTCAAATTTGTATTCTAAATTTTAATCTCTAAATAATATGTAATATTTATTAATTAAATAACTAATAAAATAATATTATAAATAATATTAAAACTTATAAAATACATCCACAAAATAAAGGGAAATTGATATAAATGACCATATTTTTCCCCTATTTACAAAAAAGACTATGTCATTTACAAAAAAAACTGTCAACAAAACCTTCTTAAAATAAAGCAAAATCATAGTTTTAAGACGAAATTGCCCCGTAACCAAATTAAAACCTTTCATTTTTTTTACCATCAATTTATCGCTTTCTTTCACTTTTTAAAACATACTTGAACTCTCTCTAGCTTTCTCTCACTATATCATTCTCGATCAGTGACAGTACAATTCAATTTGCAGCAAAACAACACAAAAAAAAACAAATCTAATTTTTTTTTTTGAAAAATTTTAAAATTTTAACAAAATGAACATGCATGTTTTAATTGATTTGTATTATGGTATTATGGTTTTGTGAATAGGGCATTTTTTAATTGAAAAAATCCCGGTAGAAAATCACTAACACTTTTGAAATCAATTAACTAATTTTGAGATTATCTTTTACTGATTTTGATAGTATGATTAAACTAATTTTAATAATAGGAATGTTCTGATTTCGACAGTACGTATTGTACTGATTTCGACAATACGTATTATATTAATTTCGGTAATTGTATATACATGATTTTGATAATAATAATTAACTGATTTTGATAATAAGAATTTTACTGATTTCAATAGTAGTAAATAATAGACTTTGATAGTAGGAATTATAATAATTTCGATAATAATAATTAACTAATTATAATAGCAGAATTTAATTAATTTTGATAATAAAAATTATATTGATTTCGATAATAGGAATTATTTATTTCGATAGGATGAATTATACTGATTTTTATAGTAAGAATTAAACTAATTTTGAAACTATATTTTTGATTAATTTTAATAATAATATTTAATTGATTTCAATAGTAGTATATGAAGAATTTCGATAGAGAAAATTTACTAATTTCGATAATACATATCATAATAATTTTAATAGTAAAAATTATACTGATTTCGATAATTGAAATTGTTGAAATTATATTCTAGAACTAATCATGTTACACGATTAAGAGATATCATCCTTATATAAATATATTTTTGTAATTAGTTATAAAAATATTTATAATAAATAAAATAACATTTATTTTATCTTGAAGTCTATTTAGTTACTGTTATGGTTGTTTTCTTTATTTATGTGAAATATGTTCCTATGATGTATTACATGTTAAAATTTTGTCTACAAAGAACTATAGTTATGAGTACAAAATTTATTATTTAAATACGTTCAAAAATATTCTTGGTTGAGATAATGTCATAAGGGATAATGATATTGTATGACTAGCATATTTTATTGCTATTAAGGATTAGTATCCGATACTAATAATTAGGTGACGAGTCTTATATTATAAGAGTATAAATATGAACTCTATTACATATAAGTATGATTATATGGGTTTATCTAAAAATATATTCTCTGTGTTTTGGGAGTCATGATATCTTATTAAAAATCATTTATAATCATTGAAAACTTTGGTTACAATGAGTTGTATCGAAATAATATAAAAGAAATCATATCGACTCATATCTAATTCACGGTAAACCTAAGAGGTCATATACAATAATCGATAAGTTGATGATAGAAATAATAAATATCATTAATATAGTTAATGGTATTTCGTATTGATGAAAAATTAAAATTACTTTGATAAATTGATCGGAAGACAATTTTGCTCTTCATTAGTAAAAAATAAATTTTCTGATAATAACGCGCTAGCACCCGTTGATTTTTGAAAAATGTTTTAGTAATTTATGAAATGTCGTAAATATGATTTACATATAATTTAAGGATTTTTATGAAATTAAGATTGTCATATTTTACTATTTAATAATTGTTTCAAACTAACAAAAGAATGATATGTGGCATTATTGGATGGTACCAAATGTCATGATATTGTTCATTCTTATTCTGTTTATTTTGAATTACCAAGATTTTGACAAGTGTTAAAGTCTTGTTAATCCTTATCTTGACTAATTAAAAAAAATGGTGGATATTTAATTCTAGTATTTTTTTTGTTTTTTAATAACTATAGAAAATTAAGGATTATTATCCATTAATTATTAAAATTGGTTTTATGAATTAGAAATTGACTAATCATATTATTCCATTTATTTTCAATATTTTGATGGTTAATAAATAAAAGAAAAACATTAGAAAAGCCATGGGAAGTGGACGGCCAAGAGAAAACAAGAAGGAAAATTGTTTTGCCTTAATTTCTAAATACTTTCTTTATAAAAGAGAAAGAAAGATAAATTAATGAATGGTGAGTACATAAAAGTATACGTACTCTAAGGTTTAAATTCATAATTTTACACTCCAAAGTATGATTAACTCTCTCCATTTATACATATTTCTAGTCTTTAATGAAAATTTTACTTTATTTATAATTTTAGTTAATTTTTATTTTAATACAGTGAACGTAAAAAAGTATAACTTTTTATCCAAAAAAGTTATTAAGGTGAATCATGATCCAGTAGAAAATTAACTTATTGGTTTAAAAGTTTTATGTTTAGGCTAACTATCAATGCAGACTCTAAATTATATTTTTAAAGCTATCAATCAAGTCCAATTGTTGTTCTAGTCGAATCTAACGATACTTTAGTATTTTACTTATATCTTTTGATAGAAATTTTGGATTTACTTGATGCAAGTGGAAACTGAAAGATGAGTCAATTATCTACAATTTTTATGTTTATCACAGAAGCTGAATCATTGATATTTGAGGTCATCCATAATATTTTATGGCAACTAGAATTTTTTAACTTCATTTGTCAAAGTTTTCAACTTAATTGTCAAAGATTACAGCTACCTACTTTGATATTTAGCTCTCATGTTTGACTATAAATAAGAGGCCTATTTTGTATTTTAGGAAGATAAATAGAATTAGTTTGTAATATATTTTCATAATAAAATTTCGTTCTCTCATCTCTATATCTTTCTAAAGTACTAGTTAAGGTTAGGAAGTTGATATAAAGATGTATGGTATGTTCTTTAGATCCTATCTTTATTTTTAATATTAAAGTTCTTTTTATTAATTACACACCTATATTTTGAAAAATATTTTTAGACATTTAAACTCTTTGATTTTTTTATAGACGTTTGGCATATTGAATGCTTGGATATACTTTCCTTAATTCATTATAGACATATGCCACAAAGAATACTTTAAACATTAAATGTATTAAATGTTTTTCTTACATGTTTTTACCAATTAATTTAAAGGCATTATTTTAATCAAATATTAATTTTTTGAAAAAAAATATGTTTTCATGTATAAAATAATTTTCATCTTCTGATTAAGATAACTCTTTAGTTAATTTCAATTGAGTTAAGATCAAGAATCTAGTTTACCACTATCATCCTAAAATATCAATTTTCAAAATCTTAGTTTTTTAATTTGTATTTAATCTTTATTTGATAATTCTTTCTTTAAAATTGATCCATCATTTATTCTATCTTTGCTATTGGACTTTTGCTATTGGTTCTTGACTTGGACATAATTCAACTGGATTCTTAAAAAAAACACTCCTCGTAGATACGATACTTAAACTTACCAAACTATATTATAACAAGACTACCTATACTTGGGTACAATAATCTAATTGAGATCAACTTTTATTTTTACTTTTTTATTTTATCGTAATCTATTTACTTGTTATTTATTTTTATTTGTAATTTATTTTATTTTATGAATAGTTTAAACTAGACCTCTTACTTTTATTTATTTTCTTGCAATTTAATTCTTATTATTTTTTATATTAAATGGGTGGATTTGATCCCCATTTACTTATTTACATTAGTTTATTGTCATTTTTGTTTATATGAAGAGAAAGGCTTTACGATCTCTTTTATATTATTGTACTAACATTTTCTTTTGTTAATTTATAATTATTGTATGTTTTATCTTGTTTTATTTTGTTTATACTCAATTGGTATTGTGATCCACATTCAGGGCGTTTGATGAAAGGTAATTCTCAAACTTTCTTTGGCAATTTATTCGATTCATCTTCATCATCTCATATTTCTAGCATCATGGCTGATAACTAAAGTATTTAAGGAGAAATTGAAAATCCTCCAATGAGAATTATACGTGAATATTTGCAACCTCCTCAATATTTCACTCCTTATTTTATTTTTTCACTGAATAAAAACAAATTTAAATTTAAGCCGGGTATAAGTCCTTTACTTTCTAATTTTCATAGCTTAGAATCTGAAAGTCCTTACTTGCATTTGAAAGAATTTGAAAAAATTTGCATAACTTTCAATGATCAAGCATATAGTGAAGAAATTATTAAGCTTAAGTTATTCTCTTTTTCCTTAAAAGATAAAGGTAAAACTTGGCTTAATTCTTTGAGGTCTAGCTCAATTGAAACTTGGAATGAAACAAATATTTTCCATTTCATAAATTTTTTTTAGTTTATAAAACAAATGCTTTCAAAAGACAAATTCAAAATTTTTTCAAAAAAAAAAACATATTTTCAATGTTAGAAAAAAATTTAAAAATTTGTTAAAAAATTTATATCCATATCATGGCTTTAAAAATGACACACAATTAGTTTATAAAACAATTGATTAGGATCACATAGCATGCCAAGTGCTCAATGAAATATCTAAGCGATTATAGGTGTTGTTATATTATGAATTCAATGCCTACAAATGTTGCTATAAACAATGCAATGCATGATGTGTTAATGAATTATGAAAACCTTATAATGAGAGGCATGAAATGTCTTAAAAATTATAAAGGTGTGCAAGTCGAATACCAAGTGTTTGATAAAATGTCTCAATGATATGTTAATTATTGAATTAATAATGTATGACACATGTGAGTGCTGATATAAGTTTGAGAACTTTATGTGATGATGAGACATGTGAGGGTCCTCTTGATGTGATGACCTAAAATCGACCGTGCTTTATGCCTATTCTTGTGGACAACGACCTTAAAAAAAATAGAGTATTGAGTGCCCACTCTTACAGATCGATTGATGATAGCCTTAGAGAGAATGGGGGGTTTAATACCCAATAGCGATCATACTTTGATATCTAAGTAAGGGCGATGGCCCCGATAGTCTATAAAGGTATCAAAGTCCTATTCTTACAGGCAATGACCTTAGAGAAAATAGGATATTAAAGAGCTATTTATGAGAAGGATAGTTTAATAGTCGAGAACCATGATTGTGTGCTATGTTATGTGTGGATGTTCTGTGTGCATAAGTCACGTGTATATTGACTTTGTGATTATATAACTAAGGGATATTTTGGTTGTGTTACCAAGGTGTTTTTGAATTACAGGTCAAGTGACCTACTCATTAAGCTTATTAGTTCACTACTCTACAGTTTTTAATTTTGTAGGTCTATCCCAGCTATCAGGCTCCTCTGCAGCCCTACAGCAATAGTTCACTGTACGTCTAAACTCATTGCGAAAATATTATCATTTGGTATACCCATTGCATAGTTTCATTATTATGGGCTTAGGGTATCCTTTTGTGTTTTTGTTGTATAACTATGGTGGGGATATAGTTTGTGATTTACCTATTCCTTTTTGGATTGTTAATATACCATATGTAATTAGATCACTTTATTTTATTTTCAAACATTTTATAAATACTAAACTATGTTTAGTAAAGTTAATTCTTTTTGTTCAATTTGCATAATCTATTAACAACAAAATATTTTATACTTTAAACATATCATTATTTATGAGACTATAGAGCCCATGGATGGACGTGTATTGCATAGTTATTGACGTGCACTCGACATACCAGGCGCACACTTCCTTGTTGAAATGATGAGATTACTGGGTGATATAACATAAACTGGTTGAGTATATAGTAGTCTGACCAACCCATGACGTCTCTCGTAAGATAGGGACCACCCTTTGGAGAGGAGGTCGTGACAAATTTAAACCCTTAAAAGCTTTAATTGCTCTAATTTTGCGAAATCTCAATTTGACAAACAGTAAATCCCAACCTCTTTTTCCACCTTTTCAGTCAATTTCTTGATTAAATCGACGAATTGAAATGTGTACATGGATAGGAGAGTATTATTTCTTTGATTAGTAACAAGGAATCTCAATTTAATGGGTGGAATAGAAAGCATTTGAGAGAGAAAGGATTGAGGGAGTTTAAAGAAAAAGGGAGAGAACGTGAGAGGGGAAGAAAAATTGTGAGAAAAAAAGGGTTATAACCCATATTTATAGTATGGGATAAAATTTCTAATATACCCTTAAATATATAAAAGAAAAAAACTTCTAAAAAGGGATAAAATTGCTTTTTCTATCAATTTCAGTCAATCGATAAGCAAATTCGATTAGTCGAATTGTGATTACTCAGTCTTTGCCAATGTTTTGGTATTTTGGTAGACCAAAATTCAATTTATTGGTCTCTATCAAAAATTTGGCAAAATTTGGTTGACCTAATTCCAAATTTAGTCGACTAAATTTAGTATCCTATTTTCTTCACTTTTCAGCTTTTATCCATCTCTATTCCGATGCTATTTTTTTCCTGATCCAAAATCCAATTTCACTTTTGTTGATTTCTACATGATCGTATGTTTGTCTAATTTAAGTAAAAAAAATCAGTTCATTAATCATAAATCTAGATTAATGGGAATTGTGTTTGAATCTCATGTGTTCAAATGACACAAAGGAAATTCTTTCTAAAGTTATCACAAAAGCAACCAATCTCATCTAAACATTTTTAAACATTTAGTGAGCAACAATACAAAGAAAGTGAGTCCATAATAGTACTCGAATAAATATTTTTTAAAAAGACAAAATGTCCTTGAAAGATTAAAATGATCAAAATACCCCTAAATAAAAAATAAGGGGTTTATACTATATGCTATCATATCACATTTAAGATTTCATATTATACAAGTCAAAGTCAAATAATCATTGCACTAGCCTAAATCTGTAGGCCATGATTATACAATGATTTATTATCTGATACCAACATGCTACCTTTCTAACAAATGTCGCTTCCCCGTTCTCTGGTGATCCATATGCTTGCGGGTTTAGGAGATATATTATCAACTATTATAAATACTATCTCCCTTCTAACATGAAAGAAGTTAAAAACCAAAAACAAAAATGCACCCTGCTCATGTCAGCATTTCCTAGACCTTGCTTTTCATTCCGATTTTACATTATTCATAATTTCAAGTTTGATTTAAGTATCAAAGTTTTTATACCGAAAAACCAACGTTACTCTTAACTTTTTCTCTATACTTTCAAGCAGTTGGAACGTAACCATTACAGTGATTTACCCTCCTGAGTTAAACTCCCTCACACTCGTCAATAACCAAAGAAGCAGAATTTATGTGCTGTTTGAAATTTTCTTTTTAGAAAATTTCAAGTATTGACAGTAAGAATTTAAGCTAGAGAAATGCGATAGCAAGAAGTAAGTCGTCGATCTCCTTTCATATTCTTAGTAATAATTTTTTTTTAGATTCTTATTTGGTTGTTGGAAAATAGAAAAAGAATAATTGTTGGTTTAATCTTTGTTATTTAAGGTAGTGGGTTATTTTGGTTGTATAGGAAAAGGAATTTTTTATTTTGGTTGTATTGATTCAAAATTTTAATTATAAAATTTTCTTTAATGAGATGAAAACTCGTAACTGACATTAAGGATCTAAGCTAAGAATTGTTGCGATTGATATTGCAAGAAGAGGAAAAGGATTGTTTGGATTGATTTTGAGTATACAAGGAGTTACAAATTTTTTCCGGATATCCGTATATCCGTATATTTGGATATAAAAAGTCCGCGCCATATTTGTTTCTGCAAATTTCCGAATCATTATCCTGATCCAGGATTTGATTTCGGCTTTTGAATCTGGATTCGGGCTATCCAATATCCGGACCGGAGCCCAATTTTTGTCACCCCTGTACGTATCATTGATTCGTGCAAGAATTCTGTTCTACTTTTCTTTAGTCAATGGAGTGATATAAAGCCATCTTCAACGACTCAAATCGTTCATCTGTTTTTCAATATTAAAGGGATTAAAAATAATCTAATCTAGACTTAGATTTTTAAACAGTACTAAATAATTATAAATATATATATATATCTAAAGTTTCTGTGAATTCCTGAAAGGATAAAGAGGTTTTACGCATGGAGGCTTCAAAATTGGACATTCGTTCTTACCCAGGAAAAAGGAAGTGATAGTTAAATTGGATGATACATCAATATTAATTAGTAACTGAACTCAGAGCTGCATTCAAATCACTTAACGATAGAATCAACGAACATTAAGCCTACTTTCCTCATTCTTCTTACATTAATATGTAATACTAATTACCCATAAATTTTTAGTATATTTATATAAACTGGTTTTTCTTCCCTTTACTTATTCCTTAAATTATCTTCTCCCTCGAAATCTGACAAGGTATAATTGCAAACGCACTAGCATCAGAACATGCTTGGATTATGTATAGCCTAAACCTTTTGGCATAGTAATTCCCACGAGATGAGATCATATTGGCACTCACCGTTCTGCAATAACATATATGCATATGTATATATTTGAAAAGACTTGTACTTTTGTAAGGATACAAATGTTACAGATAATGTTAAATTTTATTAGGAATGCAATCCATGTTAACAGTCTAGTAGTCCATTTAATTCATATTCGACTTTTCTTTCATTTCTTCAGTTGTATAAAATATTAGAATACAATGCTCATACGTAACATAACTGATGGTGTTAGGCGCCTATCATAAATATTCTTACCTCTTTAAAATATATTTAACATAAATTCCATCAATATTAATTTAATTCACAATACCCAATAATCCTCTAGTGGCCCTAATCCTAATCCTAATCCTAATCCATGTTTTATGAGTGGAGGATGTTTAATTACCTTTTATAAATACCACCTTTTGCTTTCTCTTTTTCTACCCAAAATAAAGAATTAACTTACTAATTATAACTATTATTATTTTTGAATGTGCTTACCTCTTCCACGTTAACTTTAAGGTTGAAGTATAAAATTTACCTTTTACATATAAGAAAGAGTTAATTGCTTTTCTCTTAAATGGCGGGTTGGAAAGTCTTACCTGATATATCCATTGTTAACAATAATAGTTAAATATTTGCAGTTTGATCCTTCCCTGCTTAAGAATAAATATATAAGGGGTTGAGATTTGATTGAAAATTTAATCTTTCAGAACACCCCTAATTAACAAATATCTGATCCAACATATATAATATGGCGAATTTCAAAATTAAAAAAAAAAAAATAGAATGAGTTATTGGATATCAATTCTTCTTTAAATTAGTTTGTTTCGCCATGTCAATTACTTAATTTAATTCATTATTAATTCGTAGCACAGACAATGACCTAAAGGTGATATGACTTTTTAAATTTCATGTAGAAAACGATACCACATAAAATCAACCGGTGGTTAATGGTTCTAATAAGTTAGTGCTTGGTGACTCAAATCAATGGGGCACTCAACCAAGTTGGACAATTAATTAACTCTTAAATCAATATTCTACATGTCCTAGTACTTGTTCTCACATTGTTAATGTAGGAATAATCTTTGGTCGAGATTGACTATCTGTCATTCGAATCTTTTTCTTCTTTGTTGTTATTCAAGAAAATTCTTGCAAACAGAATCCAACATGAATACTACTGTTATGCCTTGATTTGGTGAATCAATTCAGTTCTTTCAAATTTTTCAGTCATCCAACATGCAAATAAACAACAAAGAAAATTTTACCAATTCAGATTTGCCTTCCAACTAATTATTAATTAAAAATGAAAACCACACGATGATTGACTCGGTAGGTCTGCTCTCCCCAACTCTGCTGCCTTTGAACTCTTTTTATTGTAGCAACAAGTTGATTGACAAATTTTCGCTAAGGACAAATTTATGGTCATATGCATGAAGTTCTAAGAATCATCTATTGCTACACTTTTTGCCAACCAATAGTAATTATTTAACGTTTAATGAATGATTAATTACTGTAAAGATGTATTACACGGCTGGATTACTAAAGATTCGACATCACTTTTCTTTCTAGATAGAGTATGAAAAGACAAAGGGATAAAGCTAGCATTGGCAATATTTCAAATATAGGGGAGCTTTTCTTTCATATATTTTTCGTCATGCTTGTGACTTTAGGTGAATTCTTTTTGTGTAAAAAAAAAAAAAAAAAGATATGTACTTGTGATGTTTGATGATGGTTACACAATAGGGAGAAAAGAAAATGATGATTTCCCTAAATTCCTAGACCGCCAACTTTTTTATATACCCCAACACAACTTATATGTAATAAATATGCAACACTTTGTAAAGAGCTAGAGAAAAAAAAAATGAAAAATGAATTTTTGCGCTTTAAAAGATATGATTAGTTCAAACTAATACAATTTTAACTTTAGCAAGTGTTGCTGCACAACGCATTAATAATGTGTTGAATTTTACAAATATCAGTACCTTCAAAAAAAACACAAATATTGATCATCAATTCGGCTAATGGAATCTGAAAATCTAGCCAATTGAATTTCGATTGTAAATTCCATTGATCGAATTGATGAATTTAGCCGATTAAATGATAAAATCAAACCGGTCAAATGATATGCATCATGTATGTATATGGAGACAGGAGATTCTCAATTTAAACTAAAAGATTAGTATTTCAGAAGCATTCTATTCTTTATATATAATCAAATTAATAACAAAGCATAAATGAGTTATTATTTTTTAATTAAATAAAAAGAGAAAACCAGGTCATTGACAGCTGTGGGCGGGCTCTCAGAGAATTAGTTGCGTAAGCCACTACGCTAGTCAAACATCCGAAACAAAGGTCTCACTTTCGACTCACGTGTTCTCCACATAACTCGCATCCAGATTCAACTATAAAAGTAAACCAATAACTTTTCAGCTTGTCGAACAATCTAATTATTCTATCTACCCATAATCTCCAAACAACACCTTGATTCTCTTTCTCATCCCTTCCAGTCATCACATCTCTTTTGTTTTTTTCTTAACTTTGAGCAATCCTTAAGAAGCGGTTACTACAATTGCTACGTACGAAGAAGAAATAGTAAAACCCATGGCGAAGATTTATCCTACTGATCAGAGTAAATGTCACAGTGATGATGTCTTGGTAAAAGAAAAGGATGAGGATCATTTAAGTCTTCCAACTGTGCTTACTGTGTGGAATAGATCCAGCATGAGTTTCCAAGGAACTGATGGATTCACAGTTTTCGATCGCCGTGGGAAATTGGTTTTCAGAGTTGATAATTATTCAAGGAATCATCGTTGTCTTACATCTTCAGGTTTAGTTCTCATGGATGGAGTTGGCAATGCTTTGCTTTCTTTAAAACCTCAGGTATTCTATTTTTCTCTTCATGATCAGTTTATATGCACGCATATATATTAATATTTTTTCCCCAAATGAAGTGTTTAATTATAGAAACTTGATATTTTTGTATGGACAGATATTGAGTATGCAATGCCAGTGGAACGCATACAGAGAAGAAGAAGAAGAAGAGGGTTATGAGAAAAGTCCCAAGTCTAAAGTATTTTCAATGAGAAGTTCGTCGGTGTTTTTCAACAGAAGAAAGGATAAAGTCGAGGTTTTCATGGGAGCTGGGAAACAAGGTGAAACATCACCAGATTTCGGGATTGAAGGTTCTTTCAGGAGTCGAAATTGTAAGATCAAGAATGGCAACGGAGAAGTGGTAGCAAAGATTGCTCGCAAAAGAGTGAACTCTACGATTATGCTAAGCGATGACGTGTTTAGCCTTGTAGTACAACCTGGTTATAGCACGGAGCTTATTATGGCTTTTGTAGTTATATTGGATCGCATCTGCAGCAAGACTTATACACCCATTATGTGTACTTAATTTGTCTACAGAAAGCATACTCATACGTTCTACCATCGGTAGTCACCCAATTTTCTTCTGCCGTTGAAGATGGGGAAGAGCTGGACAGGAATCATCAAAACATTTTATCATAATCATTATTTCACTTTTGATAGCATCTTCTTTCTTCTTGTATTTAAATAAACGCAGTTTTGTTAATTACATCAGCATACAACTGACAGATTTTCTTTCTTTCTTTCTTTGGTAATGCAGCAATTCTTCTTTCCTAATTTAAAGCTAATTCAGGTCGTCAGGATCTGATTGGTTGATTAGGTGGGTGATTACAACGGAAAAACGTAAGTTTTAGACTTAATTTGTATTCTTTCAAGGAAAGTAAGTGTCAAGCTTTTGTTTGCAACCGTCTCAGAAAACAAAAGCTTGACCTTGACCTTTAGGTTGTCGCTAGAGTCAGATGACCCCCCTCATATTTAAAAAACTAAATATTACGAGAACGAATCTTTCATCAATGAGTAGATAAATGAGCTCCCGTTACCAAATAAATTCTAAATCTGTTTAGTAAAAAAAGGTAGTATACTATTACATATTTGTGATGTTTGTTAAGATATGAGAGGCTCAACTTCTGTCCTAAATTTTTAATAAGCGCCTTAGACCGAACTCCAGAAAACTGGGCTACAAAATACAAATACAGAATGGCATCAGAAGATTGACTCAGCAATTACATATGATCTTCTGAAAACGAATCGTGCAAGCACCAATGAACCCTATTGACGTTATCCATAATGTAGACATAACCCTGGAAAAAAAGTTATCCACCCTACTAGCAAGGTTTTTTTTTTTATATATACAGTAAAAAATATAAACCGTCGTGTTATTCAAATTATGACGTTCAGTCGAACACAAAAGACCAATGACAGTTGCAAACGTTCAGCATGTCCAGAGATTATTCCAACATATCTTTAACTACCAAACTACACCCCTTGGGGGCCCTACTCGCAAGTTGTAACTAGAGAGTATGCATCCAACAAGAGCAGCCATGTATGAGCACCAGATTATATAACATCAATTAATCACCAGAGACAAATGTCTTTCCCTTGTAGTACTTTTTCTAGCTTGCACTCTTTTCTCTTGTTGGGTTTCTGAAGGAAAAAGGAAAAATATATGCACTACGCTAAGATTAACCTGGAAAAAACACCAATTCAGTGCAAACAAACGTCATACAAAATGGAAAGCATTGAAGGACCATAGCTCCAAACTGATTGTTGGACGCTATGCATTAAGCACAAACTACTCCATTCTATCATTTCAAGGCAGAAGAATAAACATGTTAAAACTGTTCATTATATATTTCATATCTGTAGTGTATTGCACTGATTTAGCTGACTACCTGAACACTCATGGCACATTCCCAAGGGAGAAGCAACACATACCATTTTTCTATTCAAGATAAAAGCACAGATCAAGGGTTAGGGAAGCAAACTCTTTACTTTCAATCAGTGGGTTATCTTCATACTCCATTTGGTGACTCAGACGGTTATTAGAGATAACAAATGACCTGGGTAAGCCCTAGCTTTTGCAAGTCCAAGTTGGGTTCAGATCAGCCCCAGCCAATGCAAGCCCCCCCAAACCCAAATTTTAATTGAATAAGAAAATTATAATATTGATATATGGTGTTTATAAAAAAAAAAAAAAAAGAAGGAGTTTCTTTGGACTTGAAAGCACAAAATATATCGTCCTAAGAATGTTTTTTTTAAAGCTAAAGGTTTTAATATATAGATATAAAAATTTATAGATGTAGAGATAAACAAAATATTAAAAATGTAATTTGTAAAAGAAAATAGTTGAAATTAGAATTAAAACACTTTTTTGTTTTCTTTATTTTTATTTTTATTAATAAAATAAGGTTGGGCTCACACTTGCGTAACATCCATTACATGATGGTTTGTCAAGAATTATACGTTGGTTAACTTTGGACTTGGCCTTATGCTCGTTAAATACATTGTTAATGACCAAATATTTAAAATTTTCTAGTGTAAACCAGGACTCCCGGCCAGGCTTTAACATATTAATCTATTGGCCAGGCCCAGACCCTGGACCTTTGCTATCTCTAGTAGCTTGGTCTTGGCCTTTGCTTTCTCTAGTAGCTACATTCCCAGCTATAACATGCAGTGAAAGGATATAATGATCCACACAAGAGTATTAAAGACAAATAGCATGGTTTGAAGGTGGGTGAACCTGGTATGCCTCGTGGTTTGACACAATCCTCCTAATTATCGTGGTAGTTGTGATATCCAGCGGGCTCTCTAGAACTTTAAAGATACCCATGCTAATTGGAACAGCATATGGATTGTCTTCTTCCTGTGTAAATCAGTGTAAAGAAAGTGTGTCTTCTCATCTCAACAATTAGTAGCCTAATTCTGTATGACACAACCAGCAACTTCAGAAAAATTTACCTTCTCAAATTCATTGTTCTCAGCTACTGTTCCATGGACAACTAATGGGATGTTGAACGTTTTGATCTGTAGCCCTAAGAAATTACAAGTTACAACAGTAATATAGACATGATGCAATTGCTTTGACCAGTCACCCGTGAACCAGAGAAGGAAAAATCTAAGACATCAATGAATTACAAAACCAAGCTAGAAAAACGACTCGATTCAATTGCTCTGCTTCTTTCCTCAATAAATACTTCTGCTACCCAAAGCCCTACAACTGTTTCTCACTCTCTCCTACATATCGAAGATGAATTTAAAATTTGTCTTTTTCTTTCTTTTTAAAACAAGGTCCCAAAAGATAGACTTGGAAATGAGTCACTGTTCCACTCAAACAAGAAGCCCCTGGTGTGTACCCAACCTGGCCAAACCATATCACTAACATCTAACTTGCTTTTCCTGAATATAATAGCATCCATCATTTTTAACTCACAACCACACATCACTTGGACAATTTCAAATTCCATTGCCAATTCCTTCCTAGCCAATCCATGTAGTACTTGAGTGCATAGGTATCCCTGGAAGCATCAATCAACTGGCAATTTTTAGGCATAACTGAGTTATTTTTCTATATATCATCTCCTTATGTTCAATTTTAATCAACAATAAGATTGATATATCCATGTTTTAATTTTTTTGCTGACAACTTAATATCAATGTACAGACCAACAAGCAGCTTATGATAAATAATACAAAATGAGGAAGTTAAAAAAACCGTAGAAAGTCATAACAGTGAACAGAGAAACTAACCATGTCTTTAGATACTTCACACAGAGCACCAATTATAACCCCATCAACATAGCAACAGGCCAAAACACTAAACTTCTCTCATGAAGATTCATGATAAGGCGATGAGCTCCCCTTTTAGCACTGCAGAGGTATTGTAATTAGTTTCCATAACAGAAAATATAAATGACAGTAACAGCTTCACGTTTTCAATATAAAACCACCACAGAATCAGAGCCCCAAAAAAAAATTTCATGTAGGATATCAACGTCTGTTTTCATTTTGTCAGCCCTACTAGCATAGCATGGATTATTATTAAAAACTGAAAAGTTATCTACTCCAAAAAAGTTAAGAGGAGCTCAAAGTGAAAACAAAAGGAGGGTTTGCAACCTAACGGTCAAATCATTGTGTATCCCAACAAGAAGTAAATCTCCAAGTCCTTGAGCAATTCTCAAAATCTATAAAACAGGGCAAGGGCAATCAGAAACAAATACAAAAATAAGTGTGAAACCATATAGATAAATATACATTTACACTAAAAACTAATTATTGAACTGAAATCATAATAAAAGATGCTTTAAAATGAGAGCAAAAAGAATAAGCTAAGGTGGGGGATAACAATTTGAAGCAGACAACAGACAGACAGTATTCCTCCAAGCAGCATATCAAAAAGGTCATAAAACATAACACAATATTAATATCACATGTTTTTATATTAAAGGACTAATATAAATGCTCCACCTCTACAGCTCACTCCCTCGGAGTCAAGACTTATTTCCTAATACAGATTTCTCTTCAGAACAAGAAAGTTTGCAAGAGTGAAAAAATCCATCTAGAGCACAAACTCTTTACCTATTTGGAGGTTAATAATAGTTGATAATCAAAAACCACAGCATGACATAAATATATCTCAACATGTCCTGCATGAAGTAGATCGAAAGCACCATCTATGTAAACTATGCAAGCATCAGGTCCTGGCCCCTGCAACCACAAAGTATAATGTTTTCATCAAGAGAGTCCAAGGTATGCCTTGTACAATAATTCCATAGTAAATGATGCCTCTAGAAAGGACGAAGTCAAAAAAACAAGAGGACTTAATCTTGCAGGAATAACAGGGAGTAAAAGAAAACTAAAAGGACAATTACAAATTGAAACTAGAAAGAACAGAAAACAGCAAGGAAAAAAAATTGGGCATGGTTGCAACATCACAAAAATCCTAGACTAAACCTCAACAAGGAGTCTGTTCTTGTTTTGGGAATAAATCTGCAAGTAACAGCGCAAGACATGTTAAAAATATTTGATTTTAAGGGCTGTCTTGCAGAAGGGCAGTCCACAATTTGTGATTAGGGACTGACAGAAATGCAGTTCGGATGTAGAATTAAGGATGCAAAAGCTGATTTAGTCGACTGAAGTAGAAGCCATCGCACAGTTCAAAGAAAGAAAGAAAAATATAAAGAATGTTAATAGAAAATATAGAGACCAAGATGTACATAATTTTTCATAATTTCATTTTCCAATTGAATTACTCATAAGAATTTTCCTAGGCCACAATTCGTCAGCACATTTATTAATGGAATATGCGAGTAGCAATTATAAAAACAATATTTTAAGGTCTAGTTTTCTGATTTTTAATAGAAATGATCCTCTCCATTAGAAAGAAGCAAAACTGTAAAGAGGAAGAAAATAATGTTTTACGGTATTGTGTTTATTTCATTAGAAAATTGCATAATATATACAAGAACAAGAATCAATCTCAACCTATAATTGTGCTAATCTCATCCTATAATTAAGCTATGCCATCTCTATTTATAGAAAAGATATACAATGATAAATGGTAAAGATAATTACAATTAACTGATTAATATTTTCCTTAATAAGTTGAAAGACAACTTTTTTAAACGTCGTTAGAAATGACAAAAAACTCATAAAAAATTCGAATCTTTTTATACGGATATATTTGACCCGTATATTTAAAACCACCAATTACAGTATAGCATTTTTAAACTCGCATGGATTACAAGTCAAATATGGGTTCGATGAAATTTGTATGCACTCGATGCCTAACCCAGATTTGACCACTGTTGATTGTTGCTGCTGCCGACAAAATTTTTGTATATCATTTTACCTCAAATATAATATTGTTATCGTTTTTTCAATTTTATATGTAATAGTATTATTATAATTATCAAATTTAAAAATTTTAATTTTAGATCTACAAAAAATAAATAGTTATATAATAATTATAATGATATTATTATATATAGAATTTAAAAAAATTCTAATAATATCAAATTTAATATAACATAATGTTAAAAATTTTCATTAATAGGATGGACGATGGTTAAATAAGAATTTTATTTTGGATTCGAATATCTGCATATTTACACCATTACAATCTGGATAATTTTTAAATTTTTATCCAATTTTAAATAGGGGTGTAAGTAAATTAAACTACTTATGACTTACTTGAATTCAGTTTCGTAAATATTCGAATTCGACTTGATAATAGTCGAATCGAGCTCGAGTTTGAATACAATAATACTGAAATCGTAGGTTCACGAACTTAATCGAGTATTTATTAAGAGTGTAATCAAATCGAATCGAGTCAAGATAAGTTAATAAAATTTAAATTTTATAATAATAATTTTAAATAATAAATATTCGAGTTTACTCGAATCGAGTTCGAGTATATCAAATATTTTATCAAGTTAAATTAAATATAAATTTGATCGAATTCGAATCGAGTTTGAATTTTGAATTTTTGAGTCGAATCAAATTTAAATCGTTTACCGTTCAACTCAACTCAATTCGATTACCTTTCTAATTCTAGGATCATCCTACCTCGTCCAAGTTCAAATTTGAACATGAAAAAATTCGAATTTATATTATTTATATTTGACTCGATTCAATAAAATATTTGATGTACTCGAATTCAATTTGAGTAAACTCGAGTATTTATTATTTAAAATTATTATTATAAAATTTAAAATTTATTAACTCCATTGAGTTCAATTACTCTAATTTTTGGATCATCTTACCTCGTCCAAGTTCAAGTTTGAAAATGAAAAAATTCGAGGCCCGACCCACGATTTTGCCATCCTAAGTGTGATGATTATATTTTACAAGTACACAACAACAACAACAACAACAAACAAACAAAAAATGTTATTATAAAAAGTTGTTTAACTAATAAAAATATAAACATTTATAAGAGTACATTAAAAAAATCATTTTAAAATTTTATAGTAAATGTGCACAATAAGAAGGGGTTCAAATATATTTTGAAGTGTAAATGGAACAATGGATGAAAGTCGATACTATCGTGACTTTCATGACAAAGTTTCCGTAAATAACCAGAGGGGGCAAACGGCAAACCAATTCTTCGCTTACGAAGACATCACATATTCAGATTCACTATTCACAGGAGGAGCGACAGGCAAATATGGGTGACGGGGAACACATTTTCGGTTGATATAGGGCGTTCGTCTGCAATGATCGTGACTTGTTAATAGAGGGAATCTCCGGTTCCCACGATAAACTACAAACAACGATTGCCAAATGCTAACTCCGTCACCAATAATTTCCCTTTTATCACATTTACAAGTTTTAACAACAGCCAATTTTGAAACCAAAAGATGCTATAAATTTTATTTTTAAATTTAAGTAAAAGCCACCAGGACCAAATACTAATCCTAACATTTTCTCAGTGCCTTTTAATAAAATAAGCAAATAATAGCATGAAATTAAACATTTCAATTATTATTCTAAATATAATTAATAGTCATTATCTGTATTTAAAGTTTAGTTTCACAATGTTAAATATTTTAGCGAAAAATGTTATCTCGCTAGATTAACTTGATCCAGGAAGGAAAATTTTATATATTTCAATGGCAACATTGGGTAAATAATTCAAGCAAAAGTCAAACGGAAAGATGAATGTGGAAATGCTATCTATTCCTGAAAAACCTAAAATACGGTTGATAGTACATGGCATGACATAGGGCAGTTGCATTACTAGTGCAAACTTTCGGGTCTAAGGTAGTGTTCACGCTTGATTGAAATGTGACCAAATGCAGGAAGTATTCTTGAACAGGTTGGGATAATGAATCAGTTTTCAATTACAGATCCTCCATGCACCAAGTTACATCGTTTGGTCCTTCAAGGAGGTTCTTTCTGTCCCACTGAATAAAACAGGTTTCCTGGCATGTCCGAAAAGCAATTGACACAAGAAGTTTTTGATTCCGGCTAAGGAACAAAACAAATTCTATGTTAAGAATTGTCCCAAATTGATCTGTCCGCAATAATTATGGTGATATGCTGTTATTACATACAGGGAGAGATATTAAGGAGGAATCTGTCTAATCTTAAGGCCATCCTAACTTTATACCAGAATGGTCAACTTTCTCGAGAATGATCTGCTCAAATTGCAGACATGCTGAACAGAATATTCAACATATCAGATAGGCAAGTGTGTCCTTGATAATGTGGAGATTTACAATGATTTCTTTTGGCCACAGAAGACTAAATGCATTGGGTTAGAACTTAGAAGTATGACATAATGAGTTGAAGGTAATTAATAGAAAGGCAGAGAAAATCGCACAGTAATCTACAAGGAGCTAACAGAAAAACAATTAAATCAAACATGTTGCGGTAGAACTCCAACGCAACTCAGGAGCAGTTTCAGAGTTCTACATGTCAACCAACCAATGCTGAAGTAGTAGCATGAATGTGAGTTTAAATTTTACCTTTAATTTATTTTTTCTTTTAAGAAATAAATAATAGATGTTTATAACGGACTATCAGTCACAGATTATAACAGGCCCAAAACCTAGTTTCCCAGCCCCGAATGTGAAGGCAACATGGGTTATCAAATGGCAATTCCCATATAGCCAACTAGAGGGAAAAAATAAAGGAGGTGGCACAAAAATGAATATTTGATTGAACAAAAAGCATATGGACGAGAATCACCTTCATCGTCCACTTCAGAATTTCATCATGAGCTATTCAGTTTGTTCTGGAGTAGTCAGCAGCAGCACTGAAGGCAGAGACAAGGCCAGCCATGCCAATAACCTGCGTCCATCTCCGTGTTCCAGCAGCAATAGTGGCACCTGCCACAGCACCTGCAATGAAAGCATTTACCTGGAACAACAAAAAAATTTGACAATTCCATAAGTAGGTCACAAGCATGTCCACATCTCATAATTCCAAACATCTGATTATATGAGTAACATAATCCTTTCACAGCAACTGAATGGCCAACATAGATTCCTATCATTTGCAATAATCTCAGTAAATAGGAGTAATTGACTGAGTCTCAGACGAGAAGGAGGCTTCAATTATAGACTGGATGAACCAGACTTTTAACTGCACCATTGAGGGGAAGGCTTGAAATTACAGCACAGAAGACTTTGGAAATTTCTCAGCTACAACAACATCTATTCTTACATGTGCTTTACACTATGTATAAACTAAAATTTATCATCCAATCTGCAGCAAAGAATCAATCACAAACATCCTGAGGAATGAGGACATCACCCTATAAGCAAGTATAAAGGCATAACAGTTTGAAGAGAGTAAGAGGTAACTGTCATAACTTCTAGAAGAGTTGGAACTAGCAGGGCTGAGAATACTTGCTATAAGAATTAACTAGCATCTCCAGTGGAATTCCAAGCTTGATAATCTAAATGCTTATAATTCATATAAATTCACACCCAAGTTTGCCATATTGCATTCTTGAAGATTTAGGTATAACACAAACTAATTTGAGGCAATTAAATGTTCAATCTGTAGAACAAATTGCCAAGATTATATTTGTTTTTGACACAAAAAACCATCACTAAAAGAAAACAAACCTAAAAGGATGGTGTATAACTAACCCAATCATTTTGCCTCCGGTATCTTTGAATCCCACAGCGTGTACTAGTAAAAACACCAGCAACAAGTCCTGAAAATAACAATAAATGGAATTATATAAAAGACTAAAATGATTCACATTTTAAGTTTTTAAACCAAAAAGACAGGAATAAATTGGAAACCCAAAAGCAACAAAAAGGGCATAGATAAGTGTACTAAGACAACACAACAGGCTCTACAATTGCGATAAAAAAATGGATACCCAAAGAAAAAGAGGTGCTGGTAAAACATGAAGATGAGGGCACAAGGAAAACAAGTAAAGGATACTTCATGGTTTACAATGATGTATTAATTTGGAACGAAGACCTGACTTAAATAACATAGCTACAATAGTAAAAAAGCTTATATGTCTGAAAATTGCGGTGTTACATTGACCATAATTATTAAGTATGGAGGATATTTTCGACCCTGATATATTTGTGCAGTCACAATTGTAATAATAGATCTAAAAATATTTAGAAAAAAAAAAAATCTGACTTTGATGTGTTTTTACAAAGGCTAATTAAAAGTCATCCTGGGAGAAAAACAAAAGAAAAAATACCACAAACAAGGCTTGAAGTCCATGTTAGTACCATGAATTCTACTACTTTTACTACCTTATAATTTGATAGCAACAATGTATTTATGCAATAAACAATTAAAAACAGCAACCATCGTAAGCAAAAGTTACTTACCACATTGAAAACCATATTTACCAATCGATTTTGCCTGCACATGGGAGTAAATATACGAGGAATTGAGCAAAGCAGCAACGAAGTTCATAACTTGAAAGGATCAAATATATATGTTACCACAAAGGAAGCTTGACCAATGCCGCGTAGACCTATATAAGGAAAAAAATAAAGTACAAAAAAATTAACATGCGATAATGAATTAGGTCTGAGCCAATTGGTCAGCACTAATCTTTTGAAGAAAATAGGAATGGTGGAAACTTATCTATAAAAATATATAAAGAAAAATGAGTTTAATTATTTCAATTTTGTAAGTATCACCTCTTTTACGAGCTAGGCCTGGACCTGCACACAATCCCCAAATTGCTCCTGCCTGAATAGAATTCAATATTATTCGTGAGTAGCAAGAGCTTTGTGCCTACTGATACTGAATTTAAATAATGAAATAGCAGATGTTTTTTGTTACTGTTCCGACGCGGAGGATGGAGTCAACGGTAAGGGAAGAACACGGAACGACGTCGCTGAGTTCTTCTTCCATCTCTCATTTCTGATTTCAGCCCTAATTTCCTGGTTATTACAACATCAGAGAAAAGTTGTGTTCTTATTTCGGCGATACTTGAACCTACTGGCGTGTTAAGTAGCAGATTCAAATCTTTACACGACGTTTGATTTAGAAAATTACTCCATACGGCGACATTTTGAGCTTGTTTGCTGCTTCAAAACGTTTATTAAAATAATTTTAAAAAAATAAAAAAAAAAAAAAAGAGTTAAATCTCCGCAATCTCCCATTTCTAAAAATTCTACCGCCTATTATATATGGTTATAATAGTATTGGTGCAATAATTGTTCGTATATCCTTATCACACTCAATATAAAATGATGTAGTCAATGAGTTACACAATACAATTATTTATCGAACGATCATTTTTATGTCAAAAAATAATTATAGATATAATTGTTTTTGATAGAATTTTATCTCTATGCTTATAACAAAAATAAATACCTCAAAGTGATGCAAGGAGAGATTTTCGATGAAAAAATTTTAATATCTAAGTAAAAATATATATATATATTTTCGACGAAAACAATAAGAAAAACATGGTAAATAACCTAAAAAGAGAGAAAGTATGTAGAAAATACCCAACAGAGATAATAAAGGAAAACTAATAAAAAATGAGGCTGCCGAATCTCTCTCAATTTCTCCCAATCTCTAAGTGTAACCCTAGTTATTTTTCAGAACCAACCTAATAAGTAATAAGAAGTTCGTCTCAAAATACAATGACCAGCAAATACCTCAAGAACCAACCAATCACCCAAAAAACCAACAACCAACCCAAAAACCAAGAAACCAACAAGGCAACAACCACCCTCTTTTCCATTGAAGAAGCTTGGTTTATATAGTGCTCATCCTTCAAACAGTGATATGACTTGACATTAGAGAATGGGAAAGATGTGATTTCTGATATGGGACAGTGTGCAATCGATTTTCTTTAATGATGATGTCACATCTGCAAACTTTATAGGCCCGTCATCATCCCATCACCAGAAAATGGTAAGAGGATGGATGGGTGCTTTTGACGGATCAGTTATCATCAATCATTCCCATTTTTTGAGTGAGAGGGGCACATATCCATTGATACTCTAGTCAGGGATCGTCGGAGAG
>JAVXUL010027528.1:0-11576 GCA_035590515.1 Trichilia minutiflora
CTAAATCCTTAACGAACTCGGGTGCACAACATCAAAAAGACGAAAATGCCCTTACACATGAACACGGGGTGTTTCATATAGCATCCAAGAGTATTCTATTCTGGCCATTTAATCTATTGTAAAAGAGTTGTACTTGGAGCCATTCTTGGTATCTATATTGTGGTCATCTTCAGAGAAGGTCTTTGAATCATTCCCACGCCTCATATAATGACTCTAACTCTTTTTGTCTAAATATACCAATCTTTGCTCGTAATATGGCTATCTTCGATGGTGAATTTTTTTTTCCAAAAATGCCTCAGCCATCTCAGCCCAAGTAATGATCCCTTCTGGTGGCAGCGATTGTAGCCAACTCCTTGCCTTGTCCCATAAAGAGAATGGGAACAAGTGTAGTCTAATAGCATCTTCAGACACACTATTCATCTTGACTGTATCACACATCTCCAAAAACATAGATAAATGAATATTAAGATCATCTAATGGTGAACCTCCAAACTGATTCTACAATACCATGCTAATCAATGCTAGTTTCAACTCAAAATTGTTGGCATTGATGGGTTGATGAGAAATCCCAGAGTAGTACTCACTCACTATCGATCGAAAGAAGTCCTTAATGCTCTGCGCTCTTTTTGGTGCTCAACCATTCTGTTATCTTCTTCTCTTCTAGCCGCTCAAATTTCTTTAATGGTACGTTCAATTTCTAGATCAAATTCAACCATTTTTACACTTCTTGATCTTTGTATACAACCTACAAAAATTCAAAGTTTGCGATAGACAAATAGAAAAGAAAAACAAAGAAACTAAAAAGAACTAGATTAAAGCCTTGAATTAACTAGACAGTAGTATCAACAAGAATTTAAAATAAATTCTCTAACAATGGCGTTAAAAACTTATTCACACAAAATCTAACATGAAAAATATATCCGCAAGTGTACGGTGCCAAATTATAGTCCTATGATAAGTAGGGTATCGTCTCCATAGAAAACTTGATAAAAACTATTGATTCTTACAATTAAACTAACCTAAAGCTTTATCTAGATAATAATTAGAAAAGAAAATAAAGCTAATTAAATTAAAACTTGCAATAAAAGAAATTAAAAAGTTATGAAAATTATGGAGATCTTAACTTCAATTATGATGAACCTAGAGTTCATCGATTGTTGTTATCTTATTTTAATTGCCCTCCTTTTACCCTGATTTGAATGAAGTTTATAAAACATAAATTAAGTATTCATTCCCTCTCCCAAAGCAAGTGAGTCTATCTCTCAATCTAACCGTATTATCCCTAATTTCAATTAAATTAAGAAACACATTAATCTCAGTTCCTTTTTATAAGTTTTTTAAGAAATCAACCGTCTCCTGACTAATTGACACTCTTAGTCATATTGTTCATGATCCAATCTAAATCCTGCTCTCTCGAGTTCAAAGATTCAAATTTACAATCATCTCAATCATGATCAGTAATTAAGAAGCATCAAGATTCAAATAATATGAATAAACTCACTCAATTTTCATTCAACAAATAATATAGCAATTAAAATGGGTTTTTCAACAATGATTACATCAACTCTCTAGATAAAAGAATTATCCTAGCATAATTTTATTCAAAACAACATTTATGCTCAAATAATTCATAGTCAAACAATAAAAGAACAAAGTATAAGAATGGAGAAAGAGAAAAACTCCAGATGTCTTCACTTCAATCTTCAAATCTTTACTCTTTTTCTTGTTGCTGCTGGAATTACTCTATGTTTTTGCTTTAGGTTTTGTGTTGTTTTTTCCTCCTAAGAGTCTCCAGAAGTCTCCTTTTTTGTGCCAAGTATGTCCCTTTTTTATAACCTTTCAAACCCTATGCTTAAAAGGAAAAAATGGAGAAGGAAACAAAAAAAATGCGTCTTCCAGCGTGTTTGACGCTGCAGTGGAAATAAAATTCTCGCTATAATGAGACTCCATGTAAAATTTTCTACAGAGGGAAAAATATTCTTACTACAGTGGCCGTTTCTGTAAAATTCGCTGCAGCGGACACAAAATGTTCTAACTGCAGCGACAGTTTCAATAAATTTTCTGCTCTGTCTGACAACTTTAAGCCCTATTTTAATGATGATAAAAACTTCAAATGAACTTTACCTCTTCATTAACATTGTAGATATTTGACTCGTATTTCCAGAAAGTCTTGAATCGTCAGAATCTGATAACTATACTGAAAGTTATGCCTAATTTACGAAAATTGTATAAAATGGCATTTCTATACAAAATTTGCCAACTTTTAGAAAAACGACCCTACAACACAAAAAAAAACCCAAAATTCATTAAAACAACATATAATAGCTCAAAAACAAGAAAAATATAAGTTATAAAACCTTAATAAAAATCAACTAATCACCTATTAAAAATAAAATTAACTTTTAATTTTATTGAAGTCCCTGCGTTTACGACTTCAAAACTCAACCTTAACCAACTTAAACCCTCAATATAATTATGGAATCATGATAACATGTCAACTATTTATAAGATAAGCATAATTATAGATATAAGAAAAATAAAAAATTATCGTATTACCCTTGGAACTTTAACACGGTGCTCACAATTCTACTCTTCTTAAAAAGGATCTTGTCCTCAAAATTTTACGTACTTTAATATCGAAAAAGATGAGAATATTAGTGTTGCATCTAACTCTCAGGTTCCCATGTCATCTTTTCTATTATATTGCTCCTCTATAATACTTTTATCATAGGAATGGTTTTATTTCTTAGTATTCGCTCCTAGCGATTGATGATAGCAACTGGTTATACCTTACACTTTAAATCTTCTCTTAAATTCACAGGAGGTAATCCAATGATATGAGAGGGGCTGGGAACATACTTCTTTAGTATCGACACATGAAAAACATCGTGAACCCTCTATATTTCTAATGGTAACTCCAACCTGTATGCTACTAGACTGATTCTCTCAATGATCTTGAAAGGCCCAATAAATCGAGGATAGAGTTTTTTTTTTATTTTCTGAATACGACTTGCTTAGCAAAGTAGTCCACCATTGTCCTATGTCTTGATAACCAATGCATTCCCAGTATTGCATCAAGATCTTCCATCCTCAAAGGTATCAAATTCGTTTCAAGTTCAAATTCATTCACAATTACTGCACAATCTCTAAACACCGTCTTGCTTAAAAGTTTCTAGCCTAAGGATGATAATTCGATATTGGCATTGATATAAATATAGTCTTGACAAAAGACCTATTAGAACCTGGATCTATTAATACATAAACAGGTTGACTGAAAATTATAACCATACTAGTTACTACATTTAGGTTAACTTGTGTTTACTCCTAGTCTAAAGCAAACACTCTGGTCTGGACTTTATCTTGAGTTCTTTGAGCACCATGAAAGACTGTAAATAAACTGTCCACTCCTGATCTTCTACCAGTTAAAGATGCAGCCTACTCAACTGATGGTTACTATTAGGGTGTATAATACCGATTTGTCTGACCACTCATATCTGTTTTACTTAACATGGGGTAAAACTTTTTCACATGTCTTATTTCTCCATAATGGTAACATACTATTGACTGTTGACAAGAACCTGAGTGATAGTACCTACAATTATTACATCGATCCATTCTCTAGCCTTGCCTCGAACCTTGAGTTTGTTCTTGAGCTGATGACCCAAATCTCATGGGTCTCTGACCTTGAGAAAAAAAATACAGGGTTACTTGTAGAACTAGTCACAGAGGCACTATTAGATGAATCACTGCTATGACTCTTCTTAGATGGGGAACCAATATGTATACTTAAATCTTTTCTCTTCTGGAACTGGCTTCGCATTCTTCTTTTCCCACTAATTTCTCAGCTCGAAGTGCCATCTGAATCATTTTTTTATACCCCTAATTCCCTAACAGTGACATTTTTCATGTATCATAAAATTCAAACCCTCCTCGAATTTGGCACAGAGACTATTTTCATTAGCAAATTCTGATACAAATTCAACCAACTCCTTTAATTGGGTTTTATACTCTGTCATTGTCTTACCCATTTATTTCAGTAGAAAAAACTCCTTTTTTTTTCTGATTACAATGAAATGGGTTAAAGTATTAGTCTTAAAATTCTTGCACAAAATTATTCCAGGTTAGTTGTGTTGAAGCTTTTGCTTGTACATTCATCCATTAAATGGCTGCACTGCCTTCTAGCAATTGAACGACCACTTTTAATTTTTACTTATCCTCTAACTCCATGTCATTCAGGTCACCTTCCAATTTTTTAAACCATTGGTTAGCTAAAGTCACATTTATGGTACCTCTAAATGGAACACTCCCTAACTGTCAGACTTTTTTAATCAACTTGGATAATTTTGGGGCTGACCCGGATGCTTTTATAATTACAAGTACTGTAGTGGCTAGTGGATAAGGATACGGATATAGGTATAGTATCAGACCTAATTGACCCTGTGTTTGAGCAAATCCTTGGACATTCTAATAAGTCATAAAAGTAGCTTACGCCTTAGGAGTAATATGCAGAGGTATCCCTATGACTGGTTGCTGATATTAAGGTGGAGGGGGCATATATTGTTCCTCTACTTCTGGTTGCGGCATATATGAAGTATCCTTATCCTCGATATTGGACACAATTTTTCTTCACGGTCTACCTTGACCTCGCCTAGGTCTTGAAGACATTATTACTATAAAAAGAGTACGGGATTCAATTATACACATTTAACATGGTGGTAATACTTCTTATAACTCGACTAATTTAATCCGCTGGAAAGATTTTCAAAATCAATGAAATCATATATATAAAATCCCAAATTGTAGTTTAAAATAAATCTAGGGGTTTTCATAATCATTTTAAGAATCAAAAGATCTAATACCATTAAAATTATCATACCCCAATTTGTGGATTCTACACGTGATAATCGTCACAGACTCCCAATATATACTCAATAACCTCTAAATATATCTTGAGAGCCTGTAAGACCTTTACAAATCTTCTTTTCAAAAATAAATATTTAAACACTTTCAAAAATCCTTCTATATTAACCAAACTTCTTAGAATTTCTCAACTAAGATGTGTATTTTTTGGACTTGGAAAAGAAAGAAATATATGCATCCGAATGAAAGAATCACAATTTAGGAGTTAATACATTGAAAAATAGTTAGTAGCTAAGTAACTAATTTAGGTTGAGTCTTAATAAGTGATTAATTAAACTTGATTGAATATGAATATTAATTAAGTTTGTTAATCACATATTTTCATTAGTGTCTCAAAAGATGTTATGAAATAACATAAGAACTTAAGCTAATAGATCTTTATAAAATTAGTTATGATAAAACAATTGGATATATGTAGTAAGTAAGAGTAGATTGAAACCCCTTAAACCTACTATATTCATATTAATTTTTAATCAAATAACTCATTTTTAGTTTCTTAAGTAGTTAATAAAATTAGTTTGCTTTTTTTTTTGTTAGGTTAGATAAAATTTAATTATTTTAATTATGATAATTAATTTATTGATAATTTTTAATCCTCGTGGGACAATATTATACTTTTATCATATTATAAAACTCGATACCATATACTTACATGTTGGAATTGATGCCTTGCATTCATCCCACATTGACTAATTAAATTTATTACTCCCCTCCTTTAGACTATAAATAAGAGGGTTATGATGGATTTTAAAAGAGTGGAATAATTGAGAGTATTTGGGTTTTGGGTCTTTTTGTAAAATTAGGCCTATAAGTCATTTGGATTCTTGAAGTAAATTCGAGCCCTTTTAGTTTAAAATTTTGTGTTCTCTTTTATTTGTAAGTTCAGGAGCACTCTCCTAATTTTTGTATTCTCCTATTTTGAAGATAATAAAATATTTTGCTCGTCTTCACCCATGAACATAGGTCACTTTGATCGAACCACGTAAATATTGATGTCTTGTTATTTTTATTTTGTTATTTAGTTATTTAAAATCTCTTTTATTAATTTTTTGGGAATATTTTCCCAACAAATTGGTATCAGAGCCTCTTTCGAGATTTTGGCAACGATGACGATAACAAAGACTCATATTAAAATGTTTGATCAGAGTGTCAACTTTGAAATGTGACAGCTTAAGATAGAGGCCATCTTAATTCAGGATGGAGTTGAGTTAGCTCTTCAAGGAAAGCCTAAGAATTTGGATGATGAAGATTTTGCTGCTATGGATAAAAAGGCGAGATCGTGTTTTATCTTAAATCTCTTTGATGAAGTTCTTCGAGAAGTCGCCACTGAGACAACTGCAAGAGGTATATGGGAGAAGTTGAAAGTTTTGTATATGAAGAAATCAGTGGAGGATCGACTTTATGTAAAGCAATGCTTGTATATGCTTTGGATGACAGAAGGTATGTCTATACTCTCACATCTTGATAAATTTAATTCTATTGTTATGCATTTGATAAATATAGATGTTAAAATAGATGATGAAGATCAGACCATATTATTATTATGTTCTCTTTCTCAGTCCTTTAAATATTTTTGAGATACTATAATTTATGGGAAGGATACAATCTCGTATTGAGAAATTAAATCTACTTTAAAATCTAAGGAACAGATTGATAGGGATATAATTAGGGAAAGTAGTAGAAGTTAGGCAAAAGGCTTAATTATTATGGACAGATCAAAGAAGAGAGACTTTGAAAATAAAAAATTTAAAGCTAGATTTAAATTCAGACATAAGTATTTAGAATGTAATTACTGTCACAAAAAGGGGCACATTAAGTCTAAATGTTTTAAGTTGAAGAATAAAGAAAAGAATAAGGATAAAACTGTTCAGAAAAATAATGAAACCGCTGAAGCTACTGTTGTAGCAGATGAGAGTAGTGAAAATATTTTCTTTATAACTTATGATAGAATAAGGTTTAAGGATAAATGGATTTTAGATTCAGGTTATTCTTATCACATGTGTCATAATAGGAATTTATTCTCTACTTATAAGTCTTGTAATAGCGGAATTGTTTTAATGGGTAACAATGCAATTTATAATGTTATGAGTAAGAGTATAATCCAAATTAAAATGCATGATGGTATTGTGAGAACTCTCACTGATGTTAGACATATTCTTGCTTGAAAAAGAATCTCATCTCTCTGGGTACCCTAGAGGCACTTGGCTGTAAGTATTCAGCTGAAGGTGGAGTTTTAAAAGTTAGTAAATGTGCTCTTGTAATTATGAAAGCTTGCAATTTTGGTAATTTGTATATTTTGTAGGGATCTTTAGTTACAGGTTTTGTTGCAGTTTTTACATCATCTTTATCTGGTTCTGACATCACCAAATTATGGCATATGCAGTTAGGCCATATAAATGAGAAAGGCTTAGCCATATTAAGTAAAAGAGGTCTTCTTTGTGGACAAAGTACTGGGTCAATGAAGTTGTGTGAGCATTGTATTTTTAGAAAGCAAAAAGAGTTAGCTTCAATTCACTAGTAATTCACCGGACAAAAGGTACTTTGAATTATATTCATTCAGATCTTTGGGGACCTTCACATATTCTGTCCAAGGGTGGTGCCAGATATATGTTGACTTTCATTGATGATTATTCAAGGAAAGTTTGGGTTTATTTTTTGAAGTAGAAAAATGATGTTTTTTAGACCTTCAAGCAATGAAAAGTTATGATTGAGAAATAGACAGGAAGACAGATCAAGCGGTTTAGAATAGATAATGGCTTGGAATTTTGTGCAGGTGAATTCAATGAATTTTGTAAATATAAAAGAATTGTTCGACACCACACAATCAGGATGACGCCTCAACAGAATGGTGTGGCAGAGCAAATGAACAAAACTCTTTTGAAAAGAGCTTGTTGTATGATCTTTAATGCAGGCTTGACAAAAGTTTTATGGGTAGAGGTGATCTTTATTGCTTACTATATTATCAATCGTGCTCCTTCTGCAACTATTAATTATAAAACTTCTGAAGAAGTTTAGTCATGTACTCCTGTAAATTACTCTTATTTAAAAATTTTTGGGTGTCCAGTATACATGCATATAAATAAACAAAAATTACAACCTAGAGTTAGAAAGTGTATTTTTCTTGGGTATCCTTATGGAGTAAAAGGATACATATTATGGTGTCCAGATCCTAAATCCCTAAAATTTATAATTAGCAGAGATGTTACATTTGATGAGTTGTCTATGTTATCCTCAGAAAAGAAGTATTCTAATTGTGATTCAAGTAAGAATAATAGTATGCAGAAGCAGGTGGAGATAAATATTGATAGTTTTATTCCTTCTTAGTCAAATTCCTCTACAACTCAGTCAGAGCCAACAGAGACATGTAAATTTCTTGAAGATAATTCAGAGGAGGAGAAATATTCCATAGCCAGAGACAGACCAAGGAGGGAGATTCGATCACCATTAAGATATGTAGATATAGTCGCATATGCTTTGATAATTACAAAAGAAACAAATGGAGTTGATGAACCTTCTACCTATTCAGAAGTAGTTTCTTGTGATGATTCACGCAAATGATTAATTACGATGAATGAAGAAATTAAATCTCTCCATAAAAATAAAACTTGGGTTCTTGTAGAGCCGCCTTTAGAAGAGAAGATTGTTGGTTGCAAATGGGTTTTCAAGAAAAAGGAAGGTATTCCAGAGGTTGAAGAAAATAGATACAAAGCAAGATTAGTTACAAAGGGCTACAGTCAGATACAGGGTATTGATTTTAATAATGTTTTTTCACCTGTGGTTAAGTACAACTCTATACGTGTTCTGCTTGCTTTGGTGGCCATGTGTAATTTGGAATTAGAACAACTTGATGTTAAGAAAGCTTTTTTGTATGATGATCTCGATGAGCAAATTTATATGAAGCAACCCGAGGGTTTTGAAGTTAAAGAGAAGGAAGATCATGTTTACTTATTGAAGAATTCTCTGTACGGGTTAAAATAATCTTCGAGACAGTGATATAAAAGGTTTACTTTCTTTATATTGAGTCATGGTTATTTGCAGAGCATGTATGATAATTGTGTTTACTTTCAAAAATTGGAAGATAATTCTTTCATTTATCTGTTACTTTATGTTGATGACGTGTTTATTGCTACCAAGAATCCGAAAGAAATTCAAATTTTGAAGACTCAGTTGAATAACGAATTTGAGATGAAAGATTTGGGAGCAGCAAAAAAAATTCTTAGATGAAAATTAAGAGAGATCGAGAAGGTAGAAGATTGTATATTTATCACAGAAAAATTACCTTGAAAAGGTTTTGGAAAGATTTGGTATGAAGAATGCAAAAGCTATCAATACTCCTCTTGCTAGCCATTTCAAATTATCAGCTGCTCAGTCACCAAAGTCAGATGAAGAAAAAGATTATATGGCACATGTACCATATTCAAGCACAATCGATAATATTATGTATACTATGATTTGTACACGTCCTGATATTTCACAAGCAGTTAGTGTTTTTAGAAGATATATGTCTAATCTAGGGAAAGAACACTGGTAAGCTGTGAAGTGGATTCTCAGATACTTATGTGACACTTCAGACACTTGTTTGGAGTTTGGAAGAAATAGTGACACTTTGATTGGTTTTGTAGATTCTGATTACGCTGGAGATCTTGATAAAAGAAGATCAATTACAGGCTATATATTTTGCGTTGGTGGATGTACAGTTAGTTGGAAAGCTACTTTGCAACATGTTGTAGCTTTTTCAACTATGAAAGCAAAATACATGGCAGTGATTGAAGCAATCAAGGAAGCCTTATGGCTAAAAGGTTTGTTTGGTGAACTCAGTTTACATTAAGGTGTTACTGCAGTTCATTGTGACAGTCAAAGTGCTATTCACTTGACTAAAGATCAGATGTATCATGAAAGGACAAAGTATATCGACGTGAAATTTTATTTTATATGGGATATCATAACTAAAAGAAAAGTGCTTGCTCGAAAGATTAATACTAAGGACAATCCTCCTGACATGTTTACGAAACCTCTTCCAGTTTACAAGTTCAAGCAGTGCTTGAGTTTGATTGGTGTTCATTGATTGTGGCTTAAGTCCACTGGGGCTTTAATGGAGAAGGTGGAGCAAAATTTTTGAAGTATATTTTTTCTATTTCTTGTGTGCCAGATACAAGCCAAGGTGGAGATTTGTTGGAATTGGTGCCTTGCATCTGTCTTACATTGACTAATTAAATTTATTACTCTGCTCCTTTAGACTATAAATAAGAGGGGTATAATGAGTTTTAAAAGAGTGGAATAATTGAGAGTATTTGGACTTTGAGTCTTTTGTAAAATTAGGCCTATAAGTCATTTGAATCCTTAAAGTTAATTCAGACCCTTTCAATTTAAAATTTTGTGCTCTCTTTTATTTGTAAGTTTAGGAGTACTCTCCTAAATTTTGTATTCTCCTTTTTTGAAGATAATAAAATATTTTGTTAGTTTTCGTTCGTGAACGTAGGTCACTTTGATCGAACTACATAAATATTGATATCTTGGTATTTTTGTTTTGTTATTTAGTTGTTTAAAATTTCTTTTGTTAATTTTTTGAGAATATTTTTTCAATATTATAATTATTATATTTATTTTTGTGTATTTATTATGCCGTTATCAGTTATATATTTTTCTTAAACTTGTAATGTTAAATTTAAAACGTCAAACTAAATACATTCAATTTGAATCATTAGAACTGAATCATTAACTATCATTTTATGTTAATAAAATATTATTAATATTTTTAAGTAAAATGATAATTTAATATGACATCGAACAAGTTAGATCTCATGACAGTGTGTTTAGATTCTTAAAGATATCAATAAAGTTAATAATAAATCACGTAAATACAATTATTTGTGGGCTCTTACCTTTGAATTTAAACTTTTAAATGAAGTGATAATTTAATATGATAAACCATCTCTTATAATATTAGAGTATAAGGATCTTATTCATTAAATTAAATAGTAAAATAAATTTTGAAATTATTATATAAGTAATGCTACGTATTTTAAATTTTTATGCTAAATTTTGTATTTCAAATATCGTGATATTCATAAATTAAATGATATACCTTTAGAAATCTTAAAACTAAACAAAAAAATATTTATATATAATCCTGCTCGTATTTTTGCCAATGATCAAGTGTGAAAAGCACATGGGTGCTTGACCCAACGTGGTGTGATCCAGAGTCTGTCATTTAGCATACCAAGAAAGAATCTTAGCATGAAGTGTTTTTGTTTTGAATTTAAGCCAATGATGAAGTGTGAAAATCACATAGGATTGATATGTTTGTTAGATAGATTGATATTTTATTAATTTTAATTTAATTTATAAATTAATAAATCGAAATAAGTTAATTTATGAATCGATTTAAAAATTTTAAAATTAAAAAAATTATATATATATAAAATAAAATAAAATATATTAATTATTATTAAATATATAAATAAAAATAAATTTATTTTAGATATTTAAATATTTTTAGTAGTCAATTAATAATTTGACAAACAAAAGTATTATAAAAATTTAAATTTATATAAATTTTTATATTTTTTTTTATATGTAACTTCCACAAATTAAAGAAAAAGTTTTGAAAATATCCTATAATATTAATTAAATAAAATATATAAAATTAAATAAAT
>JAVXUL010027539.1:0-11576 GCA_035590515.1 Trichilia minutiflora
ACGACACTTGGACTCACCAGACTATACTATAACAAGACTACCTATACTTGGGTACAAAATCTAATTGAGATCAATATCCCTAAACCATATAACACGATTGACTTTAGGACATATCTTCAATAAACTCTTACTTGTACTAAAACCAATTACTAAAACATTCAATACCCATCTTCTCAAGATGATGATTCAGTTACTACTATATCATCGGCTTAGTCAGTGAGTTAACCACATTATCTAATGATGAAGTTTTTTGCATAATTAGTTGTTAATCTATAATAAATTTTTTGATCAAGTGATACTCACACTGAATATATTTAGACTTTTGGTGAGACCTAGATTCTTTAGCCTGTGCTATTACTCTATTATTATCACAGTATAATATTATTACATTAATAATGAAAAAAAATCCACCCTTAGTTTACTCATAAACTTATAAATCTAGACAACCTCTTTCATAACTTCAAAAACAGGTATATATTCAATTTCTATAGTAAAATCAACTATAGTAGTCTATTTGAAACTTTGTCAACATACAATTTCTTTTCACATATGAAAATAAATACGGATATAGACTTTCTATTAGATGTGTCGGATAGTTACTCTCAACTTTTTCTCATCTGATAAGTTCATATCATCCATATTCTACTATATTCCTCTTAGCCATTCGTTTGCTTCCACCGCATCAGAAGTCCCTGAAAATGGTATACTCCCTAACTATTTAACTTTTTTAATTAACTTGGATAATTTTTGTACTTGTTAAGAAGATTCTACAAACTGTGTATATTTCATCTACATTGTCATACTTGTAGAATAGATACCTGATGGCTAATTATATAGAACCGACCTTTGTTGGGCTTGAGTGTAGTTTTACCCAAATCTTTGTATATTCAGATGTGTTATAAATATATTGAATGATTTTTATGGCCAAGGGAAAAGGCATACTACCCACGGGATTCTATACTTGTGGTGGAGGATCTGTCTGGACTTGTTCTTCATCAATAAGAGAAGATAAAGCATGAGATGAAACTCCTTGTCTATCATGAATCAATATATTCTTTCAGGGTCTACCTCTCCCTCTTTTAGGTTATAGTAGCATGTCTACACAAGTAATTTAACCATTATTATATCCAATCATTAAATAAAAATATGATTCAAATCAATTTATGGTTTACTAAAAACTTCAATGAAATTCTCAAATCTAAAAAATCACAATGTTCAAAATCCAAATAATCAAAAATGATTAATAATCTAATTTACTAAAAACCAAAAATCTAAAAATAATAAAAAAACTAAAAGCTTCGATAACAATAAAATTGTCATGTCCGACCCTAGAAATCGGGCTATGTGATAATCATTGCAAATTTAAGAAATGTATCATATTAATTAGAATATATATCTAGGACACACAAGGCTTAAAATTTGTTTGCCAATCCAATTCAATAAAACAAAATTATAACATTTTTAGAATAAACTTCAAATCCATCGATCTTAAATCAAATATAAAACCAACGACATCCATCAGTATCAACTGAATATTCCAATTTAAATCATACTAATAGAAACTCATATCAATATATAATTAATTAAAAACATAATCATCTTAATACACACTCGGCCAAGTAAACCAAAATATATAAAATCATTCAACAAGTTTTTAAATTATTTATTTACAAGTTTGTTTCAATGGACCAAATATACATATATATGAGTTGAGTGCCTGAAATTAGCAATGAAAAGTTTAGACTGCTCAACTGTATTTGTTGCATGACTATCCTATCCTAAAATGTAGGGAAAAAAAGAGTGAGTATTGAAAATGCTCAGTGAGCGGATAAATAGCTTATCAACACATATTAACTACACAAATAGGTTACTAAACAGCTTTTTATAACTCGAATAATCAATATAAAAATCAACTTTAATCATAAATACAAATATGGTATAAAAATATAATTTAACAAATACTATAACATTAATCAAAATATCAAATCCTCCCAGTCTATAAGATTTCATCCCCAACCAGTAGAGGTAAAACACAATAATATACTATACTTTAAGGGACTATTGGATTTTATAGGTCACCTACCCTATTTCATACTGTATGACTGATCCTCATTCTTAGGCTATTGGATTCCATCCATCCTATTTCATAGTATATAAAAATTCTCAGCCTCAAAATATCATAATAACAAATATGGCCAATATTGTTGACATTTAAGTCATATATCCTTGATTTTGATGATATCAAAATAAGTGAAACAAAGATTGTCAAGGAAAATTAAACAAGTAATGATTGATAAAGAAATACAAAAAGAAGAATAAGAATAAGAGAAGGAAGGGCTTGGAACAAAACATGGAGACTAATTAAAAGTCCCCTTATATATATATAACACTAACATAAAATACTTTGTGTAAGATAAAATCTTTAGGTGAATAATATTTTGCCCATTTAAACCCTTAAAGAATTGGTAAATTAAAAATTATTTAGAAAATCATTCTTGAGTTTAATTAAGTGCAATTTCCACCCACAATTATATATATATAATTGCATTTAATTAAACTCAAGAATGATTTTCTAAATAATTTTTTAATTTACCAACTCTTTAAGGGTTTAAATGGGCAAAGTATTATTCACCTAAAGATTTTATCTTACACAAAGTATTTTATGTTAGTGTTGTATACCTTAAAACTATTCGTGTTGTTGGTTTTAGGCATTACTGTATCAATATATACTATATATATTTATCAATAGAAGAAAATGTTATGATTTCTTATATGTATGCTGCTTACTTTTCTTATTCATACTAATGAAAAGTATGCATAAAAATGCCTAGATAATAGTTATCAAAATTGTTTCTTACAGAAGTAATATTGATTAGGTATCGCTATTATATAGAGGCACACTAGTTATTTTTGAGGAATATCATATGATGATATTAATGCGGGTGATATGATAGTCATATCATTATAACATTAACGTGAATTAATAGTTAAAGAACTATTTTTTAAACATCACCATAGATATCATGAATCATACGAAAGTATAATGTTAATTATTCGTCATATGATTCTACTGGTGTAGTAATTATTCCTTAAATCTGAGACATCATTGTTATCTTTTAGTATAGATGTATATAATTCATATGGTGTATAAATACAAGACTAATCATGTCTTATATTAGAAGTCAGTTTAGTCATGTATTATTTATATTAAAATATGAGTGATAGTTAAGATGGGATCCATTGATTCGACATAGGATATCGTGGTTCCTTTGATCCGATTCAAATTTGAGTTCTTAGTTGAATATTGGTAAATACCTGAAACTAAGTCTTTGACCAAAGCAACTTATAGTTATATGAAAAAGTTTTATAGTAACCAGTTTAGTGCATATTGATCAGAAATTTGAATGACAATTAAGTTTATAGTAAGTTACAATATTTTATTAATATTTAAAAATATAAATGTAATTAAAATAAATTTGATCAAATTTGGGACTTATTTTTAATATTTTTAAAGTATAAGGATCTGAGTATAATTTTATATTTACTATTGAGAAGCTTGTTAGACAAGCTTCAGGATCCATTTGTCTTTTATAATAAAGGCTAAGGGTTGTTTAGTAAATGAACAAAATGGTAAATATGGTCATTAAATAATTATATATTAATTATGTATAAATGTAATTGATTTTAGTAATTATATGAAGAGCTCTCTTTCTCCTCTCTTCTCTAACCTTTGACAAACAAGAAAATCTCCATAAATTTTTGATTTCTTAGAGACATCAAGCTTTTGGTGCTGTTTTCTTCATCAAATCATTAAAAGGTTAGTAATTTTCATATATATTATGCTTATTTTCTTGTATAATGCATGGTTTTAATGATTTTATGTTATGAAACCCTAACATGATGAGAAGCATACTATCACACCAACAAAATGGTATTAGAGCTGTTGTTTGTGTTGATAAATTGCTTTACTTGGCTTGGCTTTGGTTATTGTTGGCTATGGAACAAGTTTGAAAGCATGAGGGTTAATGTTCCATAATGATGGTTAATTAAAGGAGATGATGAATAGTTTATCATCCTTGATTAAATGAAGTGTTAATTGATATCATATGATAATTATTAACCTTGTGTGGAACCATTGTTTTCATATGATAGAAAGAATACAACATGATGGAAGCATAAGGCATTTTCGATCATAATGCACACTAGGTGGAAATGTGATGTTTTCATGTAATTTTGCCATGTATTTACGTTAATTTCATGAGATGAAATCATGGATATGTTGTTTTGAACCTTAAATGATGTTCGGTCATATTGCTTACCTTATACAAAAACTATTTTTTTTTGGTAAATGTATGTATGGTTTTATTAAGTTTTAATAAACATCATTTGATCTTAAAATGAATGCTAGATGTTTGGTCATGATTAAAACATGTTGTTAAAAAATGGATTTTTATAATGTTTGCATGTATAATTGTAATTAATACGATGAAAAGTAAATATATTTTTTTAATTTGATTAATATGTTGTTTTATTATATGATTTCTTTCTTTAAATGATTATATATATATATATATATATATTATATGATAATATGTATATATATATATGAGTTAAGTGTGGATGATAATGTAATAACATGACATGAGATGTCATGTTAAGTTTATTGATATATTATTATTTTATTATTATGAATAGTATAGTGATAATGCTTTTTAGGTGCATTAAATGGTTAGTACATCTTGTTATTTCTTATTGGTCAAATTTAGATTATTTTTTTATTAGGTTAATCATTATGTTTTCTAAATGATTATATCTAAATTGTGTTAAAGTTTTATTTATTAAATGCTTTTAAAATTTTTTTATATATAAAATGCATTTAGGGTTTATGAAACCTTAATGTGTTATATTGAAATAGTTTCATTTGTTATGACAAATTCAACTTTTTAGCATTACATCTTATATCTATAATGTCCTCAATACTCGACCCTAATCTTTTGATACAACTGTTAGTTTCTAGCATGCTTAATGCCCTAAAAATATCAAAAGTAAGTTTGCATGCTAAGGATCTAGGCATTGAATAAAAATGGATATAATAAAATTCAAATGAAAACATACCATATGCTAAACTCTCTTGAAATTATATTCACATAATTTGAAGCCTTAGAAACCCAAATTAGGATCCCCTCTAAAGAGTGATACCTTGACACTTCAACTTTCTCTTTGGCCTTAACAAAACTTAATCAAAATACCTTTTGATCAAGTTATGTTTTCTAACAAAACTAGGGTTTCTAACACTTGAAAAATCAATTTCAACTCTCAAAATTGATTTCACATATGGTTAGATCACTTCTCAAGGATTAAAATTTATTGATCAAAATGATCAAAAATTAATTACCATCTCATGGTATGAAAAATTCGAACAAAAGAGAAAATGGCACTCATTTTTTGTTTTTCTTTTATTTTTCATCATGAAAAATCATCTAAAATCATCCATAAAGCTCTCTTTTATATTTTTCTCATTTAATTAATATTTAATTAAAAAATATAAGAAAAAAATGGTATCAAATGTGTGGTTAAGATAGAGTCACATCGCATGCATATCCATCATTGATTTCTTACTTAAGTGTAAGGTCAAGATTATGCCACTTGCCAAATTTTCATTTACTAAGATAAAAACTTAACACATATCACTTATACCATACATCAGCTTAGGTTAACCAATCAAATTGTCTTAGCTTAATATATGAAAATGATACATAATCAAATTAGAGAATTTTAAAGTCAACTTATAGCAAGATTATACAAGTTCACTGTAAAGTCGATAGTAGACGATATGATCGAATCAAACTCTTTAATTCTTTTTATTTAATTAATCTTCACCAGATTAATTAAATATGTCTACAGACCTATATTGACACCTAACTATACAATACGATCCCCAGATTATAATAAAGTACAAAGTTTCAAGAGTGAACCTTTTCATCATCAGTTATCGTATAATTCAATTCTTCCGTCATATAATGCTCTGATTAGATCAAAGGTATGTTATAATCGTCAAACCTTCTTAGATCCAATGCTATATATAATAAATATCAGATTACGATACTATTGTGTATTACCATTGAGAGCATACTTCTAAATCATACATAATCTATTACCTAGGCCTAGGATTTTTTAAGTCAAATCTGAATTATTTATATAGAGTATTCTACCTCAAACACTAAGACTGACGGATTCTTTGTCGAATACTCAAATACCTCTATGAATATCTCACCAGCCCAATTACTACCTATCACAAGTATAAATCTAGACTTACCCTGAGTAATATCAAAGTATGGTTATTCATCCACAAGATAACTATAGTATTGTAAAGTTTAAGGATTACTTACATAATAGATACGACAAATATTCAATTAATGATTAAGTATAGTTAGCATTTGGATAATTTATTCGAATCTATTCAATGAACTCGTACTCAATCAATGAGCACTTATACACTTCCTTTACAATCCCTACACAAGTAATCTATGAGATTGATTACTCTCTATCACATAGAGTAAGGATAATGTATACTAGTCTTTTTGATACTCTAAAGACCTCACTTTATAGCCCCACGACTAGGAACATTTATGAACAATGCTATCAATACACAATCTTATAAATATGAACTCATTATAATAATGTGTATTGCATACAACCTATGGGCTTTATGATGACAATCACAGACTATATCATAATTGACTTTTAAGATATATATCTTTTTCAATTGGGATATATTAGGCTCAAAAGATTAGATGATGGATCTTGGAGCTATAAAACTGTTAGGAGACTAATTGTACCACCACCCCAGCCTCTTGTACTATTAGCTTCTTAGCTTCCTTCCTCCTCCACTAATCCTTCGATTCTCTTAAACACTTTAGCTTAACCATCATCTTTCGAAGATTCATCCATCCACACCTTACAAGGGAGACTTGATTCTTTTGAGACCCACATGGATACCCATTTTAACATAATTAAGAGTACCTTATCTACTCTACAACCTTTTGGTTATACGTATTCATCCTTTGATCAGCCATCTCTTCAAGCTTTATAGGATAGATTTGATAGACTTAAAACTTGCTTACAAGCTCATTTTGATAGTATAAATAGTTGTTTTGATAATATAAGAGCACATTTTGATTCCTTCAAAAGTCAGTTAAACCATATGCTTAGTTCCTTTGTTAACTTGCAAGGTTGGATTCAAGCTGCTTAAGCCAAAATGGATTCAACTTTTGAGGAGATTTTAGATAACGTTCGTAGAATGTTTTGATTGATGAATCTAGATACATTATTCCTTCTACATATATATTAGTTTTGTATTTGACTCTATGTTATTTTCTCTTTTGTACCTTGACTTATCTTCTATATAATATTGATATTTTGGATTTGTATTTCATTATCTTACTATTATCTTGGCATTTAAGTTCATCATGTCATGGTATTCCTATTTTCTTTCTCAATATGTTTTATTCTTGGCCTTGATTTTGGTGAACCATCATTTCTTTTGATGATGTCAAAGAGGGAGAAAAAAAAACTATTGTATTCATAAAAAAAATATTGTTGTATTGTAATATTATGCATTGTACATATATGCCTTGTGTTATCCTTTTAGAATTAATAGAAGGAGCACACATTTTGTTATCATCAGAAAGGGAAAGATTGTTGACATTTATATCATACATCCTTGATTTTAATGATAACAAAATGAGTGAAATAAGGATTATCAAGAAAAATTAAACAAGCAATGTTTAACAAAGAAATGTAAGAAGAAAAAGAGGAGAAGGAAGGGCTTGGAACAAGATGTGGAGATTAATTAAAAAGTCCCCTTATATATATATAAGTGGAAATTGCATTTAATTAAGATCAAGAATGATTTTCTAAATAATTTTTTTATTTACCAATTCTTTAAGGATTTAAATATGCAAAGTATTATTCACCTAAAGCTTTCATCTTACACAAGTAATTTATAACCTTTGCCAAATCTCTAGCTATCAAACTTTTGCCTAAAAGTGTTTTGAAATTGATGAAGTTTTAAAACCCAAATATCTTTGCTTTTAAAACCTTTATTTTTCAACATTCAAAGGTATTCAATCAACAAATCCCCGATTCATTTGAACAAATGGCCTTCAAAGACATTCAGTAAAATGGCTCGATTGAACAAACCTATTTGATCGAATAAATTTCATATTTGTTCGAATGAATTGATAAATTTTTAAACTAAAGAGTTCACAAATTTTTTAGTCGAATGAATCCTTACATTCGTTCGAACGAATTTGAGTCATCTTAAGTTTGAAGGCTAAGATATTTTTTGATCGAACAAAGTTATCATTTTGTTTAAATAAATCGATGCCGTTTTAAGCATAGCAGCTAGTTTTTTAAAATGACGGCTATATTTTTAAGAAAATTATAAATAGCCAATGTTTATCCTATTTTGAAGATTGATAATTGCACGAAATTGAACTGTTTTATTGAGTTTATATTAAAAACGAACCTTAAGCTTATACATTTGCATTTTTAAGTTTGTAAACCCTAGAAAGTTTCACTGTCATACTCTTTAGTGAGATTCAATAAAAGAATTTTATTACTTGTTGTATTTGTTCATTTTTATTGTTTTAAAAGTGAAAAAGAAGGGCTCTTTCACTTCGAAAATATTTGTAAACTCTTTAGAGAGTGAATTGTAACGGTTTAGAGGTGAGCCCAAAATTCTTTGGATTGTGTATTTGGTCTTGGCTTTAAGGTATTGTTTAGTGAAACCTTTAAGAAAGTTTTGAAGGAAGTGGATATAGGCTTTGTTTAGCTGAACCACTATAAACCAATGTGTTTCTTTTACATCTCAAACTCTTGGTATTTGTGCATTTGATTGGATTGAGTTTTGAACCATTATTTGATCAAAAAAATTTATAAAATTTGTTTAAAAATATTAAAACCCAATTTAATCCTACTTTCTCTTGGGTTGTGTCACATTCCCGACCCGGGAGCCCACCTGTGACAACCGTCACAGATTCCTAATAAGCATTCCTTAGGTCTAGAACGCTTACTAAGAACTTGTAAGGCTGAAATCATATACAAATATAAAACACTTCCCAGAAATTTTCTTTCAAACTCCCAAACTACTTCTCAATTAAAACAATCCAAACACTTCAAAATTTCCATCAAATACAATCATACGTCGTTTTCCAAATTTAAATATGGAATAATAATAATAATAAAAACGTTCCAATACAAACTGTAAATTTACATTTTTATCAAAGTTCCATAATCTGGAATACAATGAAAAATAATAAGAAATGAAAGACGCTCCCAGTAGACTCATGCAACGAGAGTGAGTCAAGGATGAGATCCATACCTACGGGATCCACTTTTCAATGCGATCACCACCGTCCACGCTACCACTGCGCTAAATCTGTGAGTGGGGGAAAAAGGTGAGCATACTAAAGTATACTTAGTGAGAGAACATAAACGATAAAAGTAATAATAAAACATAATAAAAATAGCAAAGAATAAAAACGTCATCATCATGAACAAAGAATTTCATTCATTCCAAAACTCATGCAAAGAAAGTACGTTTTAAATATCTTTATCATTTCAAACCAAAACCCATTAAGTACTAAACAAATCATTGGGTATAGCCAACCTTTCAGTAATCACGTTGATCAAGCGTAATCCCGAACCATCAGTGAGTTTTATATGCAAATAAAACATGCTATCTAAAAAGTATATTTAAATACAGAAACTAAACCAATGCACGATTCATTTATAAAATAAGCCCATCACTGATGTTGGCTGTCAAGTAGTCACAAGGTGATGCTTGTGACTGTCCTCTACAATCATACAGCTCCAGATAATCACAATCTGGCACACACTCACCTGGGTGGCCTACTCAATGTCCATCCTCGGGCTACTTATCACAAATCCCTAGTTAGACTATCATATGTCCCGATCTGGCACACACTAACCTAGACGGCCACCTCGTGGTCCTCTCCCAGGCTACTTTACAACACTCACCTAGACGGGCTCTCACTAGGTCCGTCCTAGGCTACCACATATCACACTCACCTGGGGTCCACATCATAGTGAACTCTCTTCCAGGCTACCTCATATAACACTCACCTACACGGCCTCTCACTCGGCCCATGTTAGGTTACTTTACACCACTCACCTAGACAGTCTCTCACTAGGTCCGTACTAGGCTACCTCATCAACACTCACCTACACGGCCTCTCACTCGGCCCGTGCTAGGCTACTTATACCACACTTACCTGGGGTCACATCACAATGAACTCTTCCATAGGCTACCTCATCTGTAGCTACAGGAATCATACAGGCCATCATGGCCAATCACATTAACAGGGCCCACTCGATCTCATCATCAAAATACCAACACAAAGTATAAAATCAAAATACCATAAGAAATCTTGGCCCTCAGGCCGTATCACCATAAATCAAAAATCAAAACATAAATCCCGGCTCACCGATCATATCATCACATAACAGAAACTAAAGCATGGCTAACCAGTCCACCATCAAACTCAAACCATAAAACAAGGCTCACAAGCCAAAACATCATGAAATCATCATCACAAAACAGAAACATAAAACCTGGCCCTCTGGCCTGTCATCATAAGCAAAACCATAAAATATCAAAATAAAGCATGGCCCACTGGCCAAATCCTCGTATATCCAGCATAAAACAATCACCAAGGCACAACAGATTGTAAACTGGTTCAATAACCAATATTCATGTCAATCAAATCAATAAAACCAAAATAAATAATATATCGAATTATAAAATATTCTCCTTATGAAGATTCTACCACAAACAAGGGGCCCTCTCGGCTATCACACAAAATCAATACTTCGCCTCCACATAAAACATATATCATTACTAACTTCCTAGAACATTAAAACATAAGTTTTTCATGAAATATCCAAATATATATAAAAGCATAAGAAATCATTTAAAGCAGTGAAAACATAAGAAGGATCCACTCACAAGTCAGGGAGGGTACGCACTCCCTAGAGTTCCTCGCTCAGGTCGCGTTGCTGCTCCTCGCGATCGATGCGTGAATACAGGTATTCCAAAATCCCATCAATACTCATTTCTAACTTTACACGAGACTCGAATGCGAGGAATGTATGCAACCCGACTACCCAAAATCGGCTAAACTCTTCATAATCCAAATCATCTCATTTTCAACACCCATAACCCACATTGCACCTAAGATGATGCATTTTGGCTCGATTCCACAATTTTGACATGCGGACCCTATATGCCCGTCGGAACAGTAACTCTGATTACTGTTCACACTTACCCAAATTCTCAAAAATTACATCTCTAGCTTCCTAGGACTTTCCTGACTCCATTACAACCCAAAGAACATTTTAAAACTAAGCGAAATGCCGTAAATCTACGAAAATGCATACGAAGGTACATACGAATCAAAGTTCATAAAATGCGAAATGGAATATGTAGACGGGTTAGAAATGGAGCTACGAACCTCGTGGTGTGGTCGGTTTCCTTCAATTTGGTCCGAAAC
>JAVXUL010027559.1:0-11575 GCA_035590515.1 Trichilia minutiflora
TCTCTCTCTCTCTCTATCTATCTATCTATCTATCTATCTATCTATCTATCTATCTATCTATATATATATATATATATCTGTGTGTGTGTGTGATGGATCTTGCATATGGTTAGACTTTGAGCCCCTCAACCAAGGCCACTCATGCAAAACTACAGTTAAATCTTTCCCAAAGCATTGTTGAAAACTTGATTATTGATTCCAGTTCACAAACATTAAATCTACTAAATTTTTATACAATGAGCTGTTGCAAATGATACTAATTAGGTAGCATAACTAACCATATGTTATGGTTATGAATGCGAGCTAAAGTGACGAGTGACGAGAACCAAAAAATAATTGAAAACTTGGCACCACCCCGGGACTTGAACCAAAGACCTTCTGGGTGATAGACAGACTTGATAACGAATAACACCACGACACCACATTTTTAAACTCTAAATCATGATTTAATATGCAATTACAAATTCCAAATAGATTAAGGATAGTTAAAATATATATATACACGAGTAACATAGAAAGTTGGTAAATAAGATGAAAATTCAAAATGAGAACAACTAGTCGATTTTTTCTGTATAACAATGGTTCAACTTTGAATACAAATTCTCATAAGATATGATTATAATAAGGTCCTAATAATGGGATTTAGCTTTTGTTAAAGTGCTATAAGATTGAGAATATTGAACAAAGCAGGTCGAAGAAAGAAGCCCAGAAAAAGTTTGCAGTTGGTTAAAACAAGAGCCACATTGAGGATCCATCTATCCTTATTTATTTATTTATCTGTTTCTACAATCATCACACTTTGGTATAAGCAACCTACATTGTTTTCCTGAAACCTGATAGCATCAACCATTGTAATATGTCCTATTCTGCTTGTATTTATTCATATACTTCTGTATATTCTCTTCTCATCTGAACATCATCAGTCCTAACAAGTAGGGGTGTACAAAAGATTCGGATATTTCGTGTACCGATCCGGATCAGAAAATTCGGTACCCAAAAAATCAAATTTTGAATTAATTAGGACAAGATCTGGTTTTAATATTCAGATTCAATTTTCAATCGGACTAGATCCGGTCCTAAGCCACCAGGTACCGAATTATATTCGGTACCCGATTTTTATCATTCATTACCCTAATTTCCTCTTTTGGCTTCATTTCTTCAACGGATTTCATTTTCTCACTCTCACTTCTCACTTCTCAGTCCTCAATCAAGTTCAATCTCTAAGGCAAATCTTTTCTTGGTGTTTGGCTATAGATCTTTTCTCACTTCTCAGTCTTCAATCGAGTGACAGTAGCTTTCAAGACAGACGGGATCTCAAACGAAGCTGATAATTAGGACTGCTAGCTTTCCGGAGAATCTACTTCTCTCATTGTAAATTTTCCCCCTTCTTCCTCTTTCCCCCTGCCTCGACATTTGTTTCAAAATTTAGATCAATGGAACTGCTTCTATGTTTTTCCCCTTCCCCGAATTTTTAAGTTATTTTGGGAAATTAGTCGCATTGGTTCTTCGATCTCGTCTTCAACTGCCATTCCCCCTTTGTCAACGAGTGCTCATTGTCTCTGCTGTTTCTTCGATCTCGTCAGTTCTTCGATCTCGTCAGGTAAGCTTCTATCGATTGAATCATTTGAGAAATCCAATTTTGATTTTGATTTTTTGGAGTATACAACTGTCCAGCTCTTTCCGTTTATTATATTTTTTTTTCCTAAAATTGATATTACTATAAGAGTAAAAGCTATCAGTACCAAAATGGATCTACCCACGTCTCCAATTTCAAGAGTTTCATATTCTCATATAATTGTTCAAAATTACAATTTCTATTCAAAGACAATGAAATAGAGCATGCATATAATAGTTGAATCAAAATTCAAAATCTCAAATAATTAACCGCAATTATTTTTCCAATAGTCTGAGGTCACAAATTGGAATAATAACTAAAATAAATAATTGATTATTGACTTACATTAATATATCAAGTAATAGTGTTTCTTGGTAAGTCACGGAAATGGACAAGCTTTAATTGTTGTTGAAACTAACAAGAAATAGCTGATCATATCTGAATATGCATATAAATTGTTATATATATTATAAATTGTAAATAATTATAAATGAAAATATTTTGTAAATAATATTTGATAACAATAAAATGTATATCAACAAATGGATTCAAATTTCGCTTGCATCGATTGAGAAACATATTAATTTTTTTACAATATTTTTTTAAACAGAAAATATTTTAAAATAATAATATTAAATTTAAATTTTTAAAAAAGACGATCTAATTATTATTTATTGGTATAATTATCTAGAAATACAAATATTTATTTTTGCCAGAACCTAGCCAATTGTCAAATATAACTAAATTCAAAGGGAAAGAAAAATTGGTATGGAACCACCCTCAGTTGTATCTCCAATAAGTTTCATTTTATCAAGATTAATATGAAACTTTTAGACTGACTTTTGATTTCAACTATATTAAATTCTTTTCTTGTTCCAAAGTTCTTCGTTCACAAGTAAATACAGGAAGATTCTAAAGTTTGGGGGATTTGCAAATTAAAATTTAAACATCCATCATCATAACTAATTTATGTTCAATACCAAGAATACATAGAATTTAGTTTTGACTTCATATATACATAGATTCCTTTTGAAAATTTTGTTCACACACCACCAACCACCACTAATTATGGCTAAGTGATGACAAAATTACACTTAATTTGATACTTAGTTTTTACTAAAATTTAGGCATGAAAACATTATCTTTTATTTAAAAAATTATAAAATGCACTTATAACCATATTACTTATATGTATTATAAGTTTATGTGTTCTATAATCAGCTTTCTTTTCAGTAAATTACATGATTGCATTTAACGATGCTATATCAAAATAACTATAACTTCAAACTTAGAGATTACACTTCAGTAAATGTACCTCAGAAAAAAATATTACCCCTTTCCTTTTTTGTTGAACAAAAAAGGTTCATTAGTTGCCTTTGAATACTTACACTTTAGAAGGGCTAGGGTAGAAATGTTGGAGAGATGAGTTTCTCTTTGAATACAGTATTAATTTAATATTACTCCTATTAAAAAAATTAGAGAAATCTTTCGTCTTTGACCTAGTAACATGAGTAAAATGTCAAGAGTCCAACAAGTTATCCTCTATATATAGGAAATAGAAATAGCACCACATTCATTCACAGCTGCAAGCTAGCACGCAGAAAACACACCTTTTCCTATATTATTTTGGTGTCCCTCACCTAATCAATTCTTACAAAATCATGGAATTTTACTCACAGCTTTATAAAGTTTGCATTTTCTTCACGCTTGTGTCCTCATCTAGATTTGTCTCTGCACAATTATCTGCGAATTACTATGCTACTACTTGCCCACAAGCCCTCTCCACCATTAGAACTGCTGTTCGTAGTGCAGTCGTCAAGGAGCATCGTATGGGAGCTTCTTTGCTGCGTCTCCACTTCCACGATTGTTTTGTTAACGTATGTTCTCTCATTCAAAGATTGTATAAATGCATGATATAAGCTTAAGTTTTTAGGTATAACGATAATATAATACAGTATCAGAGTTTTATAAAGTCTTATATTCAAACTGCATGCTATTTAATTTCTGTTTATTAGATTCAATATGATCGTAAAATCGAATTACTTTTCACACGAGGGATGGGGAGCTTTCCTTCGCCGCTTCCATGATTGTTTTGTAACGTATGGTCTCTCATGCAAAGCTTGCATGCATGGATCATGTTAGGATACTAAAAGTCTGAAGGTTTTTTGTTAATTTATTGGTAATCTAACAGAATACAGAGTTAAAGATCTTATATTCGAACTTCCAGATGCTCATTTTATCTTAGTTAATTTTTGTCTCAAACTTGAACCTTCGAAATTCTGTCTTGTTCTATTAGTTTTCAGGTGATTGAAAAATAAAATCCCGTTTTACCTGAGTTTTATATGAGAGATCATGTTAAAACTTGTCTTTAAATATTATTGTTTGTCGCTTACCAGATTGATTGTTAGCAAAACACACGCGAGCGCTTGTACACACACAATATTTGTATGTTTCCATAATTGAGAATATATTTATATATGTGCAGGGTTGTGATGCGTCTGTTCTGTTAGATGACACTTCAAGTTTTACTGGAGAGAAGACAGCAGGAGGCAATGCAAATTCCATAAGGGGCTTCGAAGTAATCGACACCATCAAATCTCAAGTTGAGAGTATTTGCCCTGGGGTTGTTTCTTGTGCTGATATACTTGCTGTGGCAGCTAGAGATTCGGTTGTTACTGTAAGTCAAGTAAAAAAATCAGAATACATTTATTATGAAATTTACTATTACACCTATTAATATGATCACGGTTTTCACAACAAAACGTGTGTGTGTATCCGACTTGATTTTATTAGAAGGTTATTGATAGGATATATGAATTGGCATATAATTTTTATACCTTAATTTTGTGTGCATTATTAAATTTATTGTTTAAATCCTGTTGATCAGCTAGGTGGCCCTTCATGGACAGTTCTTTTAGGTAGAAGAGATTCCACCTCAGCAAGTTACAGTGCTGTAGCCAATAATCTTCCGTCTCCTTTCATGAATCTTACTGACCTTATTTCTTCCTTCGCAAAAAAAGGATTAAATGCTCAAGAAATGGTAGCTCTCTCAGGTAATCAAAGTGTATTATCTGTTACTTATTCAACAAGCGTCACTTTTTCTTTTAATTTGTTTTAGTTGACTAACTGAAGATTTTTTTTTCCCTGTGAATATAAATCTCGCTCACATCGAAATCAATGATGGTTTTATTAACATTTCAAAGATTTGTGGAAAATTTTATCATTAACTTCGAATATTTTGAAGCGTCTAATTTTTTTGTTTTTCCTTTCTCTCTTCTTCTTCTTCTTTATTTTTTTTGTTTTTTGCATATGACTAAACATTATTGAAGTGATCCCATCTCCGATATGATTTACTTTTCTTTTACTTCTATCCAATGTAAGACTTGCGATAATTATGCAATTCTCTCATAGTAATTATACTATTTTGAAGTCAATAATTCGTCCTTTGTTTCCGATTAACATACCAGAAATTTTGGCCAATTACAGGAGGTCATTCAATAGGTCAGTCAAGGTGCTTATTATTTCGTGATCGAATCTACAATGAAACCAACATTGACTCCTCATTTGCAACCTCATTAAAATCCAATTGCCCAAGCACAGGCAACGATGACAACCTTTCTTCTCTTGATGCCTCAACCGCCGTTTTCATGGACAATGCTTATTTCACAAACCTGGTGAATAAAAAAGGTCTCCTCCATTCAGATCAACAGCTTTTCAGTGGAGGCTCTACAGATTCTCAGGTCACCACTTACAGCACAAACTATGCAACTTTCTACACAGATTTCGCAAATGCAATGGTGAAAATGGGGAACCTGAGCCCACTTACAGGAACTGATGGTCAGATTCGTACCAACTGCCATAAAATCAACTGAATTTTCAGTTTAATTTCATATTTTGGTTTTCAACATAAACCAATAATATAATAATTGTACTGATCATAGATGACTTGTTTTGTTGGTACTAAATAATGAGAAATGATTTGCTATGTATTCTAATTAGCTAGTCTAAGATCAATTACAATATATTGGATGTACTGTTACGTATGTGTGTAAAAATTTCAGCCTTTGTGTGTTTAGTATTTCGATTTTATGCTATATATATATTTTTTTGACTTTCATGTAAATTGATTCAAAATTTAATTAACATTGTTCATCGAGTGTGAAGAAATTCTCAAATGAAGAGAATATTGTGATTTTCTCATATATAGATTGCCTTATTAATTAAATTACCATCTTAATTAAATTACATTTCATACATTTGTCAAAACACAAATTAATTTAAGATCATTGACATCACAAATTAGCAACACACAAACAAATGGAACCCGTTAACTCTTCTGCAGTTCATCCTGATTTCTCCATTATTCCCAGCAAGTGGAATCAGGTTACCGATCTTCTTCATGGCAACACCAAAATCAAATTTAAAAGCAACAGACTTATGCTGTACCACAGCACCAGCAGATCACTTTCACTTCTTCTACGATTGTGGAAAAGTTGCTGATCAGAATGAAGGAGACCTTAAGTTGTAACAATCCTTGACGTACTGATTGTCAAATCTTCTTGTTGTCATATCAAGTGGTTCTGTGTTGAAGGTTCCTCCATTTTCTGGGCAATTCCGTCGGTTGGAAGCATGTTATGATGTCTCCATTTATAAAGAATAATTAAAGATTAAAAAGAAACAATCTAGTATTATAGTGTGAGATTCAAGATCATGTCAAATACAATACCGCTAGCATCATTTTTTTTTTAAAGTTATTCACACACCCCTCTTCCGGAGCCGAAGCCGGGCTGCAAGCTAAACAGAAAGGGGCTCTTAACCTTCTAATCTACAAGGGTAATACCAGTAGCATAGATAATTAAAGCATTTGATTTAGTTTTTATTAAATCATTTGTTTAATTATGGTAATTACCCATGATGTGATTGATGCTTTGATTCTTGTGCACTAGCTCGTAAATTGGGAGAGATCATTGTGGATATAATTGACAAAGATTTTAGCGTCGTTATTTGATTCTCATCAGAATAGATGTATTGTTATATCATAAGTTATTTATATAGACAAGTCCATTATGATCTTAAAAAAAATATGTTTACCATCCATTATTTGCATTTCCCATATGTATAAATTACCTCATTAATTAAATTACATCTGATATATTCGTCAAAAGACAAATTTATTTAACATCATAATTTTTTTTTTTTTAACATCATAATTAACATTCAACACACAAACAAACATTCTCGATTGCTAAATCAACAAATGTAATTCTTGATACACGCATGCACCTTAGCTAGTTAACTCTTCTGCAGTTCATCCTGATTTCTCCATTATTCCCAGTGAGAGGCTTCAGGTTACCCATCTTGATCATGGAAACACCAAGATCATTTTTAAAAGCAAAGGGATTTATGCTGTACCATTGCACCAGCCGGTCACTTTTACTTCTTCTAGGCTTCTGAAAACTTGCTGATCCTTGAAGTACTGATTGTCAAATGTTGTTGTTGGCATATCAAGTTGTTCTGTGTTGAAGGTTTCTCCACTTTCTGGGCAATTCCTTCGCTTGGAAGCTGCAAAGCCTCGATTTATATCGGTACCATTGTAAACCCCGTCACGAGAAGTCGGGCACCGAGCAAGTCCAATGCTGTGGCCTCCTGAGAGAACAACTAGGTCTTTGACATCTAAACCATGAGATTGGAAGTTTAAGAGCATCTCGGAGAAATTTGCAATTGGGGACGGAAGATTTGCGTTGGCATCGTCCAAACTTGCTGTTGTTGCATCTCTACTCCCTAGTAATACTTCATATTCAGGACCTCCCAACTGAAATCCCACAAGACCAAGATCTGATGATTATGAAACCTAACATAGAAATTGAGGAATTGAAATGGGAAATATGTTGGATTTTTTGTGTGGGCTTACATTAAATCGTTGCTATGATTTTATTAAAAATAGGCTAATGTTATAGTCATTGAGTAAAGTGGACCCAATTATGTGATCTAAAAAAAATTGGGCTTAACGTCTATTATGGTCTAGTTTTGACAATCAGTGTAGGCCATGGGTCATGTTGTAGCCTTTGATGGAGAGGCCCAACAAAGACCAATCAGGGTTAGGTTAGGTCCCCTCTCTAGCTCTATATAAAGGAAAGTATGGGTTTCAAAACCCTAACCTGCCTCTACCCATTGAGTAGGCTGCCATAAAGTTAGAGAATAGAGAGGAAGACCTAACCTTTGGAACGCTGCAATTCGCATCAAAACGCTGCATCGAATGGCCAAAAGAGGTACGCATTCTAAATAATAATTGTATTCTATATTCGTATATGCGAGATCTTGGCAATATGGAAATTGTAAAATTCCAACACTTGCATTCAAGAATCTTAACAAGTTCGTCCAAGCACCAAGTTGAATCAGCATGGTTTCTTGAGAAAACCATAACCGAACATCTTGATTGTTCAATTGCTTTAAAAAGTTCTGGTGAAATGAACTTTCGTCTCGAGAGTTTATTGTCATCTTGGAATACGTTAATTCCTTTATGAGTCAAAGCAGTATAAAGATGATCTGTGAAGTTTTTGCGAGTGTCTTCACCTCTGAAACTTAAAAAGACATCGTATTTACAACAAGAAGGAAGAGCACATGATGAGACTTTTTCAGCGCTCATGATAGAACCAAAGAACTTGCAGTTCTATATGAGTGTTGTTGCAGAAAATCAAATTGATAAAACTTGGCTTTGAGCTTCAGAGAAAGAAAATGAAATAATAAGAATGAATATGATGCAGATGGTGGAATGAAAGTCTTGGTCAGTTTTTTCTTTAAAAAAAATTAAAAATCTTCTAAAAACTTAATGTATGGTGGGCCGTATTTGAAAAATCTTCTAACTTATATATTAAAAGTCTTTGGGCAACAACTTTATTGAAGTTAATAGATTGAAAAGGATCCTCTGTTTCACTTTGTTTATCAATTAGCAATTCAACACAATAGCACAAACTATATTTAATGGAGTTAATGTGATCATAGCTCAAATCCTTTGGCTAGATACTTACTTAAAACCTTCCAGGAAGTTTCATGCTAACTATAAATTTCCATCTATTTGTCATTTGTGTGAAGATTATCTAAGACCAATAAGTGTTCAGCCAAAAAAATTTGAAACTTTCCTTCCCCAGTCGAAATGTAGAGTTACCTACCATGGTTGCACTTTGCTGGAAACATTGTCAACTACGATAAAGTCATTCAATTCGGGTGGTTAGTAGTCCATTCTATGAAATGCTTGAAAATGCTTGGCAGTGGAAATTTGAGAAACCAGTGCTCCAAAATGGTTAGTCGTCCATTCTATAAAATTGCTTGTAGTAGTCCATTGTCAACTACAATAAACATTGTCAACAAGGAAATTTGAGAAACCAATGGTCCAAAATGGTGTCATATCGTCAGCAGTGGGTCTCTGCTTCTTCCAGTGGCAGCTAACATGCAACTTCACCTGGCAACTCTTCCTTATCTCCAAGGTTTTGCCTTTTATTTTCTCTACTTTTTATATTTTTTAAAATTGTTTCATCTATTTATTCCGTAAATTACTAGCTTGTTCAAGCTTCAAGTTTTTGGGGGGTTGATGAAAAAAGTGAAAAAAAAATATGCTTGATGTTTTTATAGAAAGTGCTTAATCATCTTCCTAGGAAAGTTAGTGAAATTAATTAGTTTCACTGAATACTGAATAGTCTCTTTGTAAAAATGCTTACAAATTTTTTTAAAAGAGTATCTATAAAATGTTTTTTTAGAAGCATTGCAGTACCAAAGAGCACCTATCAAATCGTTCTCTAAGAAATAGGCACAAGTAGCTTGATTATTTGAAAGTGTTTTCAATGATACTAACGTTGAATGGAGTATGGATGCAATATGTTTTGCGAGTGAGACTAGAAAATTGATTAGATTATTAAAATCAAATTATTACTATTATATTGTCTATATTTTTCATGGTTTATATAATGCCTCTAAGTTGTTGTTGTTGTTTTTTTTTTAATATAGGTACATACCTTCAATGGACTTAGGTGTTTTGAGTGATATGCCCAATATTCCAAATAAAGCTTCTTTCAAATTATTTAAGCAACGGGTAATTTATCTTGTAATGTTCAACTTGCATGTTTTAAATGGAATGAAATTAAGGCTGACACCTCTATATGCTACATTATAATGCTTTCATATTTAGACATTGTTTCCTTTGAAGTAGAGAGAAAATATTTTTCTACATTGTTTAGCGTCTTGTACACCAAAATACTTGAGATACTTGTGTTAGATCTTTTAGTGTTGATCAATACATTAAGGAATTAAGAATAATTAGTCAAATTACAGAATCATGTATGGTTTTGAAAATAGTAGTTTGTTTCGAATGATTTAATAGCAATAGTGTGCAAATTTGCATTAGTAAATGTAAGCTAGACACTTTCATGTTTCTTATTTGCTTATGAAAGTTCAACAGAGCAAAAATGACATGGAGTAGCAAAAAGAAATAGATAAGGGCATCAATCTTGTCATCTTAATAATTTCATGACACTATTATTTTAATGGAAATCAAATATATGATTTACTTGCAATCTAATTTCATATACATGAAAATACTAATAGAATCTTGTGGCAGGAGCGTCACCGGAGTAAACTGTTATCATCTTACAGGGATATGGCATGTTTTCTTGACATATACATTGAGATCTGCTATAATGCTGCCTATATACTGTATTACAAAGTTGGGAAATAATTTGCTATAAGTTGCACATTTACGCTGAGCTCCTGATTGGGAAATTTATCCTTAAAATCATATGTAGTGCTTACCTTTTGAACATATATTAATAATGTAAATCTAAGAATGGCTCATTCGAAATACCTAGGGAGTTAGTGATGCTAATGTCGATTTATGGATATGATGATGAAATATCAAATATATTATTTATTCTGAAGAAGAATATGGATGTTGCCTATGGGTTGGAAATGTGATAGGGTACAAATAAAATGTGTTGTGAGCTGGAGAGAATAACTGAAAAATGTATAGAAATTATAAAAAGAAAATTTGGCTGACTTTGCTAAAGAGATTGATTGGCTGAAATTGCTTTAAAATTTTATTTCTACTGTCTGAGCTTGTGAGATTGGATGGAACAATGAATGGTTCATCGGACTTTGTGTTATGCACATACATTATTTATTTTCTATTTTACGATGTGATCCATTACAACGTTAAGTGGAAAGATAAGAGAAAATATGATGGGCTGCTCTCAATACTTGAGAAGAAAATAACATTTACACAAGCATAACTGGCGGGGAAGGAGTCTTGATCTTGTTAACTACTCAAAACCTTTAAAGCATAGGATAAGTATAGTCAAGTGCAAGTACGAAACACATGATGACTTATTTCACCTGGTTGTTTGGGGAACTCCTAGGAGATTCCTCCAACTAACACTAAGTGGGGTTCTCATTATGAATCCAAAACTTGAATTGATCATAAGGCATAAATCTAAATTTTGTCATTGTTGATTTTCAAGACCTAAACAAGCCAACCTCTAGAACAGATGAAACCTACGAAGCTTGCTGTCTAAAGAAACCCAGCAACTAAACAATCTCCAACGCTTCAAGAACAGTAATGAACGAAATGAACTAACCACAAGCAAGCAAGCTTCCTTCCTAATGAATCCACAAGAAAAAAAAACAACAGCAAATAAACAAGAACTAGCAAGAGAATTTTCAGAGGAAATTTTCAGATTTTATTCACCAAGGAAGAAAGAAATACAACAGTTTTTTTCCTGCCCCTCCTCCCTCTTTTCCTTTCATAACACCAGACTTTTATATTGTAAAGACTGTTAATATCAACATATCACAGGCATGTGCTATGTATCACATCTGTTAACTAACTAATTGATTCAACTTGATGCCATCTTGTATTTAACCAACTCTGCTTCTGCAAGTTATTTCTGATCTTTACTTTCTTGAATCTTGGCA
>JAVXUL010027570.1:0-11575 GCA_035590515.1 Trichilia minutiflora
TGTATTATTTTATCATATAATATTAATATTATCATACAATAATATTAAGTATATTTAATATTTATTTAAGCGGTTTGCTTTGACGGTTTGCGGTTTGGAATTAATCCAATCCATAACCCAAACCGGTAATAGCGGTTTGTAAAATTTCAATCCAGAGATCAATCCAACATAGATTCAAACCGATCCAAATCAATCCAGTTAAGCGGTTTGGATCGGTTTGGAACGGATCGGTTTAAATTTGCCCACCCCTAGCTACAACCAATTGTATTAATGACCTAATAAATCCAAACTAGACAGCCATCTAGACAACAATAAGATATAATAATATAAATAACAACTCAACTCGAGGGTTTGCTTTACTCGCATACTTTCGTTCTCTGTTTCCTTTCTCAGTCAAAACATCGAACATCGTCAGTCAGGTATTGCAAAACACAACAAACCTGAACTATAACAGAAGATGCATAACCTATTGAGATGTTATTGCTGTTTAGGTTCTCTTTTTGGTCTACCCTTAAGTTAATTCTTTATGTAGAACCCAAAAATGAAAAAATTATGCTGCTTGAATATTTTACTTTGTTTTTAGGTTTTGTTTGTTATAGTTGATGCTACCGTTTCTTGTATAATGGCTTCGTACGCGCTATGTTTTTGTTGTTGCCCGACTGACTTCGAAACGATTTATACTTTATCCAGCATTGAACTATTAATTGTTAGGTTATTTAGTTCAATTGTTGGTTTCTATTGCTGAAAAGCACCTGAAATGTGTAGTTGATAAACACTAATATTGTTCCACAGTTGTACATCTCACTCTCTCTGTGGGTATATGCACATGAAAACTTGACATTCAGTAGTGGATTGTAAATTATCATTGATGCGCTTCATGTTCTATGGAGGAAAGGCATGGTAATTAGCTGATTTGTTCTCTTTTGGAAGAGGGTATGGTTGTATAGGACGATGGAATTGTAACTATGACATCTATTACTTACTAACATCAAACGTGACCTGAACTTCTCAAAGGCAATAACAGTTATGCCCAGTATGGAAACCGAAAATTCTAGTGTTTCAAGAGCTGAAGAACTCAAAGTCCTTGCTAACGAAGTTTTCAAAGGTACTGGTTTATCTTGTATTTCACTTAAGGCAGTGCGTTATCAGTTCAGTATTCTGTTCTTATTAAAGTAAATGAAGTATCATCTAAATTCATTTTGTTGATCAAATGTTTCATCAATAGTTATTGCAGTCTATTTTTTACTTCCCCCCCTACAATATATCCAATCAATTGATGTAATTTGAGTATTATCTTTCGATTAAAAACCATTTACATCCTCTTTGATCCTGCTGTCTGCATCTTAAGCTGTTCTAATCCGTCAGTTTACTTTTCAGCCAACAAATATGCCCAAGCTATTGATTTATATTCTCAAGCAATAGAAATAAACAGTCAGAATGCTGTGTATTGGGCCAACCGTGCATTTTCCCACACTAAGCTGGAGGAGTACGGCAGTGCAATACAGGATGCCTCACAAGCTATTGAAATTGATCCAAAATATTCAAAGGCATGCTTTACATATTCAATCTTTATAATTCCTGTGTATATAATTTCTTTATATTATTTCTGATAGTTCTTATGCAAGACTTTGTATACAGGGTTATTATAGGCGAGGTGCTGCTTATCTTGCCATGGGGAAATTTAAAGATGCACTAAAGGATTTCCAACAGGTACTTTTCATCAGATGTTAATCTTTATGTAAATTATGGGTCTGTATGTCTATTTATTGTTTTTTTTTTGTTGTTATTTCGTTTGGAGTGATTAAGCTGCTGAATTATGATTCGTGCATAAATGGATTTTCTTGTGTTGGTTTGATTCAGGTTACTTTATGTTTAATTGTTCAAACCTCGCCTGAAACATCTTTTCTGACCACTTTTTCTGTTATACTTTTTGCATTTTTCTCTGTATATCTCAACTTAGGTCAAGAGACTTTGCCCAAATGATCCTGATGCAGCAAAGAAAGTTAAGGAATGTGAAAAGGCAGTAAAGAAACTAAAATTTGAAGAAGCAATCGCTGTTCCTGAGTCAGAAAGGCGTTCAATAGCGGATTCCATTGACTACCATTCCATAGGTACTATTTTTCGTTTCCAGTCTCTTTTCTTCCTCTTACCTTCATTAGATCTTATGTTCCTTTTGCTCTGTTTTCTGTTTGTTTTCTGATATCTGTGTTAATAAGTCTTTAACTTGCAAGAACTGGCATCTCTATATTGCTGAGTAGTATGTTGGGATGGTTGCTATATATTCTTGATATTTTTTTTGTATGGTTGTTTTGACAAGAAAAAAAAGATGCAATAATTGGCCTATTTGGACACCTTATTCTGTTTGGTAGTAAGGTTTGCTTACATAGTGTTAATTCTTTATACCTGGCTTCATTAGTGGTGCCATGTGGAATGAATCTAAATTTTCTTTAATGAGCTTTTTCCTTATCAATGGGTTAATTTATAAATGTTCAATCTTTCTATGGCTGGGAGCACAGTAACTGACCCTTTAAGATTTTATTACTTAACAACTTTTCTTTTCTTTTTCAATAAATTTGTAAAATTGTAGTATTTTTTTGAGGTGTGATAGATGGTTTCATAGCTTGGCATTGATGTAGTAAATGCTAATATATCTGAATTGTAGTTTAGTTGGAATGTAGTGCGTTTTGTGTCATTATACATGTCATAGCATGGAGTAAAAGAAAAATTCACTTGGTTCAATTTGGTAAAAACTTGAAGTCATCATATCTTTTATTGGCACCGCCTAAAAGAAAGAAGATCAGAAAATAGCAACCATATCAGAAATTGCAGACGAAGAAAAAATGAGAAATATCATTACATATTGAGGGAATTGTGCTGAAAAAGGTTTGCAAAAGAATGAAAATAATTCAGGTCATAGCCTATATACTTAATAGAAAATAAACTGCATTAGTCAAATAACTACAAATGATGTAGATAGAGAAATAATTATATGAACTGATAACCCTTTAAATATACAAGCATCTGGTGGATGCTTAGTGGGTGAATGAGAAAAATTGCTTTGGGAGGTCAGTTAGAAAGAAGCATTTAAACATATTTATTTCCATTTATAATGTATTATTTAAAATTAACAAGCATTATTTACATTATTTTTAAAATATTGTACATAATAGGGATGAGCCCCAGTTCATCATCTGTGTCCACCCAAGGGGCCATAGTGGCGGCGACAGCAACAATTGTGGGAGTGGTGGTGGTGGTGATGGTGGGGCAGGCAGTATCCACATCAATGATGGGAATTGTGGTGGCGATGCTGATGGTTCTAGGGGCTTATTGGTGGGGTGGCTGCATTGGTAGTGGTGTCTTTACAAAGAGTCAAAAACGTGAACTAGGTTTGAGTTGAACTGTAGTCACAACCTATTTTTATAATTTCAAAGCCAGGAATTCCATACTCTTAAAACTAGATAATTTATTTTAGGAAGAAACAAATGCACATTTTCCAATCGGTTATCCTCCTTTCAAAAATTGGCATTTAAAACTGTAGAGTTTTTCACTTTGCACATTCTTTTGTTATTAGATGCTTTAGTGACATACCTTTGTAAACTTAGATTAACTGTTCTTCACTTGAATTTGGTCAACTAAGGACTGGAAATTCTTTTGTTTCAGTTGATGATTTTCGTACATAGAGAATTACCTTGGAGCCATTTTTGAGACTAATTTATGTGGGGATTATTGATTGTCCTCATCTCCCTTTTAGCCTTTGATTGTATTTCATATGATGAATGTGGAAGAATTTCATTAGAAGTTTTGATCCTATATTTATTAATGTTATCGCAATTCTGGTGTTATTCTAGAGGTGGAGCCGCAATATTCTGGTGCTAGGATAGAGGGAGATGTTATTACTTTGGATTTTGTGAAGAAAATGATGGATGATTTCAAGAATCAGAAGTGTTTACACAAACGGTATGTTTAACAAGCACATGTAGTTATGAATTTATTTCATGGAGTATTCTTTCTGATGTTTGCACTCTCAATGGTGCTGTCATGGCTGTAGATATGCATTCCAGGTTGTCTTACAAGCAATGGGAATGTTACGAGCTTTGCCTTCTCTTGTTGATATAGATATTCCTGATGGCAGTCATTTCACTGTCTGTGGTGATGTACATGGTCAGGTAATTTGCCGGTTTAGTCATTCTTAAATATTAAAATGATTGCTTGATTTTACTTCGAAATTTTGAAAATGATGAATAATGTCGACAAGGACAATATGACACTTTAAGTGCCAATTGCATGTCTGCTCTCATTGTGATAGTTCTGAAATATTGTCAGCTTCTGCTACTTTAAACTTGTAATGGATTGTTCCCGTTGCACTTTACTAGAAAGTTTATTGGGGATCTTTTTTACCCATTCTAACTATATAGGTTATGCTCATGTTTCAAACATTTTCTCAAAATTGTCTTCTTGCTTCTAGTTTTGCATTGGTTATAATCTTGTTTCCTTTGAAGTGTTAATTTTTCTCTATATATGTTCATTATGCTTGCAGTTCTATGATTTGTTGAATATTTTTGAGCTTAATGGGCTTCCTTCAGAAGAGAATCCATACCTTTTTAATGGTGACTTTGTGGATAGGGGATCATTTTCGTTGGAGGTCATCCTCACATTGTTTGCTTTTAAGTGCATGTGTCCATCAGGTGAACCCTTTTTGTTTCTTTTGCTTTGTATATTTTGTCTTAGCCTTTAATTACAATGGTAATACAGTGTGTATGAGATATTAAGTCATGATTTGCTCTGGTAAAATTATAGATTCTCTGCATTGTTATCATAAGTTAAAAGTATTGGCCAGTTGTATTTAGCTTATACTCTCTTCTAACCCATGTCATTTACTTCTCTTTACTTAAATAGTGTTTCTTTCATATTTCATTTTCACAACCTTAAACTTGTTGCTTTTTTGATCAAAAAGTTCTACAAGTGCATAGAGTCAATTGTAGTAATAAAAACTGGAAAGTATTTCAAGGTGTCGAACCCACAGAAACAAAAGTCTACTTACTATTTAGAGTAATTGAACGGAGAAAACAAGGAATCAATTATACTAAAACTATGACAAAGAAACTAAAATTTAACCTAATTATGATAGCAAACTGGGTTGTTTTCAATGAATGTAAATGTTAAGGATTGCTAATATGAATTTAAAAATAGTTGTAGTTATGAATATTAATTAACTTAATTATTATCCTAATTTTTCGTTGAGCTATTAAGATTGTATTTAGATTAATAAGGATTACTGGTTGTTTTCTCAATTAGTAATTAAATCCATTAAGATCTATGGTTAATTTTCACATACCATCACAAACGATCAGGATATATGTCTATTTTTACTCATTTATGTTTATTTTTCTATCACACAATTTATGCTTCTCCTGCTGGTACTTCACATGAATCGTAAAATTATTTCTATGGTAGTTAATCACAGAAACATCAATATAATCAAGGAAAATAAATCATAACATCATCATTGAAAGAATTGAAACTAAATAACCCATTCAAGAAAACATAAAAGTCAATCTCTAGTTAGGTTAGAACCTTTTACCCTAGTTAGGGATTTAGTTATCTGTATAGAATTCAAACTAATTGACTCAATTAAAAACATGTTAAAACCCCAAAAAAGAAATTAAAAGATGAATTTTTTTTTTGAGTTTCTTCAGTTTGCTGCTATTTGAAAGAAAAGTGTCTTTATATGGTTTCTTTCGAATTTCAGACAAATCCTAGTCTAAGTAGGAAAAAGAATATTTCCTGTTTTAGGAACCTGATGCATGTTCGGCGTTGGTTATAAGGAATCCAGTGTCAGACAACCTTCTTGAGTAGAATTGGTGCCAAGTCTGACACTGGTTCTGGGTGGGCACCCGCCGGATTCCCTCAATTCTTCCAACTTTCAGGCTCTAGCCCACATCTGGCCCTAGAGGTGCACCGTCTTCCATGATCTGACTTGTTCTGGATTCAAATTTCTTCTAATCTTTATTTCTTCAACTTCTCTCTTTTTTACTATCAATGCTTGATTTCAAAATTTTTTGCTATGTGCTTATGAACCACAGAACATGAATTAGGTGAGTTCTTCTATTTTTAATCACAAAATAAATCAAATTTACTCAAAACACAACAATAATTTTATAAAATATTACTCAAGAATTTGGTTTATCAAAATCCCTCACACTACTCTTTGCTTGTCTTCAAGCAAATACTAAAAACAAATAAAATTGTAGTTCCCTTTTTCTCACCCTTCTCTTCTAGTTATTGAGAACATTTGCTATGCTCTAATCAAATAAATCAGTTAATTAATAAGTACTTTCACAATTGAATGTTTTTTTAACACAAATGAATGCAAGAAACTAATTAAGACTGAGTATGCCTAAATTCAGTAGATTTTACACACACACTTCTTCACTCAAGTGTATAAGGTTCAATTGTATCACTCACATTCCCCATGCAAATGTCCTACCATAAGTTTGCTAGTACACCATATCTTCACTACTCAGATACATGCAACAAGAATCATAAGGTCTTTATTCAGGTTGTAACCGGGCTATGGAACATATGTATGTGAAACAGGATATGAACGGTACAAATGCCCGGAACTTTCTAAAGCACAGTGATCCACTCCCTTAAAATGGGTATTTAAGTGTCTTCCTATTTCTTCTTCACATTTCTTTCGTAACTCTCATAACACGTAGCTCAGTACTTTATTCCACAATTTTTTCCTCTCTTTTTTTTTTTTACTTTTCCATTTTTTTTCTTTTTACACTTGACACTTTGAAAGATTTTTTTTAATTACCTGCCATGATTTGGCTTGCTTAACCATTTTTCAAATACATTTCATCACTAACAACATCATCCCACTCTATTTATTTCTTTATTACTCTTTTAGGAATAAGAATTAATCACTTAGCTGTAATAGTTTCAAGTATGGACCAAAAGTGGATTACACTTATAGGTCAAGGTTACTTTTACTAAGTTAGTTATCGAAAAAAAAAAAGCATATAAAGTTCAAATGGTTTACTAGGGGACAATATTTATTAGGTAGGCTTTTTAGGCTTAGAGAGGTAAAACTTACTCTATTGATCATTTTCAAGCAACATGCATGAATATTGTCTCAACATGGTTCAAAGCAAGCTTTAGAGATGCACAAGCATGGACCAACAACACTCTAATATGTTGGAAAAGAAAGCTGACATTATTTGTGTAGTCAGAATAGGTTCAATCTCTCACACGATTAATGCACAATACTGAACTCTATACCTTTCTTCTAATCGTTTTACAAGGTTTAAAATTAATTCAAACAGTAAATTTTTCATACTAGTTCTTTTTTAATTCATTTAATCAACTCAAATATTCACGCTGTCTTTTTAAAGAAATGTGATGGTGATCCCTTTTGATTCAAAAATTTTTAGAATTTTCAAATTTAAGTGAACTTCAGTGGACAATCATGAGAACAAGATGTAATATTTCAAATGCATACAAGAATTTTCAGTTCAACATGCAATGTCAAAAGGAAAAATTTCACCCCACACTAAAAGTCACATTGTCCTCATGTGGAAAACAATTGTTCAACCAATAAATATAAAGGAGTGGTAAAACAAAACTTCTCTGAAAATAGTGTTTATGGTAAATCCTCAAATAAAAGGATACAGAAATTCCAATTACAACAAATCACTTGTCCTAAAAAACTGCAGAGCAGAAGCTAACACGCAAACCAACCAAAACAAATCACTTGTACCAACAAATGCTGTGTTTAACGTCTTCAATTAGTGTGCTAGAGTGGATGAACTCCACCCATTTCTTTTTATAGTACAACTTTAACCATTGGCTATTTAAGGTAAACGACCTTTACTCGCTTTGAATTTCAAAGGCTCCATGTGGGTGAACTTTATTGATAACAAATCGTCTGGACCACTTGACTTTATCTTACCAAGAATTCATTTTAGGCGATGATTGAATAAGAAGACCTTTTGCCATTCTTTGAACTCACGTTGTAAAATATACTTGTCATGTCAAGCCTTAATACGTTTCTTATAAATATGAGCAGTCTTATGAGAAAGAAGTTGTTTCAATTTAAGTTGAGGTGATTTTTTGGTCGAGGAGTATGATTTTAGTTTCTCTTGATCTAACTTCTCAACTTTGGTTTGAGGTAGGTAACCTTGCCCTTCTAACTTACAAGCACGATCCACCGATTTCGAAATGTCCTAACTATTTGTTATACTCAAGGTAATACATGTTTTCATCAGATCTTTAGAGAATACCTCATCTATCACATGATTGATGACATTTATTCTAAAACATGAATCCTTAAGTGATGGACAATTTAAAGCTTGAAAGAGATTAAACTTCTGTTTTTCACTTCCTATGCTCAAAGTTAATTTTTCTTTATTAACATCTATTAGTCCCCCTCTTGTAGCGAAGAAAGGTCTCTCTAAAATAATGGGTATCTCCACATCCTCTTCTATCTCTAATACAAGAAAATCTGCCAGAAAGTAAAACTTGTCAACTTTCACCAAATTGTCCTCAATTACCCTAAGTGGATATTTGACAGATCTATTTGCTAGTTGTAAGCACACAGTGGTTGGCTTCAACTCTCTAACTTCAAGCTTCTTGAAAAGAGATAAAGGCATTAAGTTAATGTTTACACCTAAATCACACAAGCATTTGTTAATTTCCACTTGTCCTGTGGAAAATGGAATAGTAAAGCTCTAAAGTTAGTTTGTTCTAGATAATTGGGCTACATTCTTCAATTGAAGCTATTGTTGCATACTTTTTAAGTTTCATTTTGTTGGATACGAACTCCTTCAAAAACTTTGCATAGGACGACATTTTTGTTAGTGCTTTAAAAACTTCACACAAAGCATCCTAATTGGTAGATTAAGTGGTTCAATTTGATTGTTTTTCGTCTCTGCTATTCTTCTAGCTCTATTGGCTCTATAGGTCCGTTTGATTTATGGAGTTGAGAGGTAGTATGTCTATATTGCTATAACTTTTGGATCTTTGCAAATGCATAAATTACCTGAGGGTCAAACAATGAAAAAGAAATAAAATAACGAAAAATTAACTACTGTATTCAGATTGCAATTAGATGTTCTTGAACGACAATGCAGGAAATTTTGCAAGGGCACGAAGTCGATCGTAGTACTAAATCTTAGAAATTATTCCAAGATTTTGAACTCACGAGAACAAGAACCTAACAATTTAGAGCAATTGAATGGAGAAAATAAGGAATCAATTATATTAAAACTATAGTAAAGAAACTAAAATTTAACCTATCTATGATAGCAAACTGGGGGGTTCTTAATGAATATAAATGCTAAGAATTCAGGGTTCACCTACTAATGATTACTGATATGAATTCAAGAATGGTTGTAGTTATGAATGTTAATTAACTCAATTATTATTTTAATTCTCTATCGAGCTATTAAGATTGTACCTAGATTAATAATGATTATTGGTTGATTTCTCAATTATTAACTAAGTCCTTTAAGATCTATGGTTAATTTTCATTTAACATCACAAACAATCCGAATATGTCTATTCCTAATCATTTATGTTTATTTTCCTAGTGCACAATTTATAATTCTCCTATTAGTATTTCACATAAACTCTAAAATTATTTTTATGGTGGCTAATCACAATAATCAAGGAAAATAAATCATAATATCATAATTAGAAGAATTAAAACTAAATAACTCATTCAAGAAAGCATAAAAGTCAAGTCCTAACTAGGTTACAATCTTTCACCTTAGCTATGGATTTAGTTGTCCATAATAGAATTCAAACTAATTGATTCAATTAAGACATGCTTAATCCTTAGAAAAAAATTAAAAGATGAAAAAACATTGGTTCTCTTGAGTTCTTCAGTCGGCTGCTGTCCCCTTTGAGAGAGAAGTGTCCTCATATAATTTTCTTCGAATCCCATATGAATTCTACTCCCAGTAGAAAAAAGAATTTTTCTTGTTTTAGGAACCTGATACATGTCTGGCGCTGGTTATGAGGAATCCAGTGCTGGACAACTTTCTTGAGCAGAACTGACACCAAGTTCGACGCTGGTTCTCGATGTGTTTCCGCTGGATTCCCTCAGTTCCTCCAACTTTCAGTCTCCAATCCACATCTAGTACTAAGAGGTGCCAGGATCGGTTGTTCTGGATTCAAACTTCTTCTAATCTTCATTTCTTCAACTTCTCCTTTCCTTTATAATTCCAATTCTTGATTTTAAAAATTCTTATTATGTACCCGTGAACCAAAAAACATAAATTAGGTGAGTTCTTCTATTTTTAATCACAAAATAAACCACATTTACTCAAAACACAACAATAATTTCATAAAATATTACTCAAGAATTTGGTTTATCACTTTTCTTCTCTACCTGCACGCTCTTTTTGAAAGAATTCTCACAATGTGATTTGTTGGTGTATAATATTTGCCTTTCCATGATTTTGTTACTGATTTTCTGTCTTCAACTACTTTTCTTGTTGGATATTTATCCCTTTGGAAAAATTTCAGCTATATATCTTTCAAGAGGAAATCACGAGAGCAAGAGCATGAACAAAATTTATGGTTTTGAGGGCGAAGTTCGCTCCAAGTTGAGTGAAACATTTGTGGAACTCTTTGCAGAAGTGTTCTGTTGTTTACCTTTGGCTCATGTACTGAATAGGAAGGTATTCGTAGTACATGGAGGTCTTTTTAGTGTTGATGGGGTGAAACTCTCTGACATTAATGCAATTGACCGGTTTTGTGAGCCTCCAGAGGAAGGTATGCTGTGTATTTCTATATTATTATTCTTAATAAATGGCAATATACTTTACAGGCCTCACTTTTCTTGTCTGATCTTCTCTAGGATTGATGTGTGAACTGCTATGGAGTGATCCGCAGCCTCTACCTGGAAGAGGTCCTAGCAAGAGAGGAGTGGGTCTTTCCTTTGGTGCCGATGTGACAAAAAGATTTCTGCAGGATAACAATCTAGGTATTTGTTTCCTCGGGAAAAAAAAAAAAAGACTGGGTAGTTTCTACTGTTATTACTTCTGTTGTTTCCATGTCAGTGGCTTCACAAGCATAATTCAATTGACAGATTTAGTTGTGCGATCACACGAAGTAAAGGACGAAGGTTATGAGATTGAGCATGATGGCAAACTTATTACAGTGTTTTCTGCACCGAATTACTGTGATCAGGTAGCTAAATTACCATCACCAGGATATTTAATTTAGTTTGGATGAGTTAACTAAAGTCATTTTCTTATAACTTAAGATTATGTGTATTAAGAAATCAGAGATGTGAGTATCCAATTTGGTTGATTAACGATAAGTTCTTTGTCAATAAATCCTTTTTATATTATTAAAATGATAGATTCTTACTGAGCTGGCCCTGATATGTCCCATAATTGTTAAAGTAAGTTACATGTGAGCAGCTTGAGTTATTTAGGTGTTATACACTTTTTTATTGTGGCATGACAGTCACCTTTGCTACTTAACATGGACTCGATAGTTTGAGATGATCATTTGTGAGCTGAGAATAAACTATTGTTTGTATGTTGCAGTATTGAAAGTT
>JAVXUL010027590.1:0-11574 GCA_035590515.1 Trichilia minutiflora
TTTGTAGAGAATTCACTCAACATACTTGGGTCAACCGTGATAAGCATGGCAGTTCCACCAAAATCACAAGTTCCTCCTCCACCCAATTTTGTTTTCTGCCAGTAACTATTGAAAGCATAAGAAGCATGAGAAAACAATGTATTGGGATGAAAGCAAGGTCCATTGGGCTGAATCGACTTGCAATCTGCTCCAGAACTGCACGCGTAATCCATTGCTTCTTGCATTATCGGGTCCGTCACTGTGGGCTTGGCCACACACCAAACAGCGTTCTTGGGATTTTTTTTGCTGAGATGGTGGTGGGAGGAGTGGGCTCGGGATTGGCCCGTTATGTGGCGGGTAAGATATGCCATGGCTACTAGATGGGCTTAGTGGAGAATTTGGTCCAGATGAAACTTCGGGTGGGCTTGTGAAAGGGAAATTGGGTGGAAATGGTGGGTGGCTACTTATTGGAGCAGGAATATTGGGAGGTGAAGAAAGTGGTGATATTGATTCAATAGGTGGCATAGAAAATGGAGTGCTTAGGCCACTTGATTCGGTTTCTGAAACGTACAAATTCCGATGACTTGATGATTCTGGGTTTATTATGATTTTGCTTCCTTCGGAACCTTGGAAGTTTGAAAATTGCACAACATGTCTTGCATCTGCACCAAAAATTATAGACAAATAACCACTACGAAAAGAATAAATTATTGAAAAATTTAGTGAAAATATTGATTTTACTGAAAAAGCTTACCAGTTGTAGTGAAGAATGTGGTGGTGGATGAGATGGAAATGTAAGCAAGGAAAACAAACAATCTGCTACAATATTTTGTTGTCTCCATTGCAAGCAAGAGTTGAAGCGTAACTGAGATTGGGATTGATTTGTGGTTCATTTTCATTTGCTTTGTAATAAATATATATATATATATAAGCAGCTGAGGAAGTGATCATAACACTATAAAATTGATTTGATTGTTGTGAATATGTGCTTGCTTGGAAGAAGAGTAAAATCAAGAAACTTTTTCCTAATGTTTTTTGCTTTTGTTTTGCTTGCTTTCTACTCAAAGAGCTCTCTCACGCTGGCTTTTCTCTCCACCCTCATGTTTGAATGAAACCAGGTTTAAGTTTAACAAAAGCTTTGGTGTCCATGTCTCTCTTATTTTACTTTTTTTTTTTAATCAAAATTATGAAATCGAATTTTCTTGTAGGAGAATTATTTTGGAATAAATAAGCCTGTAAAAATATTTATTCACAAAGTTAAAGGTTAAAATTTTCAAACAGAGACTTGAAAAAAATTTTACATTGGCTATGATAAAAGATTTCCACATGAAGTATTTAAAATATTTCAACTTCATTTGTATTTTATTGTGTATTTTATTTATAAAATAAAATTGTTTGAATTAGAAAAATATTAAGAAATTACATTGTATATTAATCTTTGATACATTGAATACTTTGGAAAGAAAAAAGTAAGATTAAATTTAGGCAACTAAAATTGATTACCAACTAAAAATAAATTAATTAATAATTAATTATGAAAAGAAAAAGCTAAATAAATTATGACAACGGTCTGACAGAAAAGTAATTACAAAAAAAACAATATTTTTGAGGGTAAAATCGGAAAATCATACAAATATTTAAACCAATTGCAACGGTCATTCGGTCAAACATATTCTTCTCCTCCTATTCTCCAAATTTGCTGCTGAAAAAAACAAACAGAGCAGCGAAGGGAAAAACAGATTGGAGAGTGAAAAACTACCCAGAACATGAAAAGGCATCGTGACGAAGAAGAAGAGGAAAGACTTATCAGTTTTAAAGTGGTGGAGTATTTGGAGCCATTGACGTCAAGGGAACTACTCTGCAAATTTCCCGATAACTCTGCTTTCGATTTCGATTACTCTCAGAGCTCCATATGGTCTCCTCTGATCCGTCGGGCTTACAGCTCCTTGGATTTGGATCCAATTACTCCTATAAAACTGTCTAATGATTTTGGGTTTGGAGTTGTTGAGTTGGAGAAGAAAAGCATAGAGAAAAGTGCGAGGACGAAGCAGAAAACGGCAACGTTCTCTGCAATCGGAATTAATCTCTGCAGTCTTTTGCAGAAGAGGAAGAAGAAGAAGAAGAAAATCAGAGCCTCTGAATATTCTCCCACTCCTGTTAAAAATTCTTGTCTGCCGTTGCCAATCTCCTCTAAGGTAATATTTCTTTTGAATTTTTTTAACTAACAGTAATTATTTATTTCATAAACTTATGGAAATATAAAATATGATCAGGGATGGGAGAAAGTGTTGAAGGCTGCCTCGAAGCATTTCAAGGAGACAAAGAAGAAGAAGAAGAAGAAGATGATGAAGAAAGACTCAGGGATGCACGTGAAGGTCACTAACTGCTTTGATGAAATAGCTGAGTGAAATAATTGAAGATTGAGTATGAATAATCCCTTTGTCTTTGAATCGGTTATTTATTCGGGAATTTTAAGTTTTAGAAGTTTTATGTTAAGTTTTTCAAATTTCACACCATTATCAAATGACAATCAACAATACCATAAATACAAATATACAAATTTGAAGACGTAAACTTGAATCATTCAGTGTTGTAACCTTCATGGTATATTTTCCAGTACATCCTCAATCAACCGTCCATATGCAACAGACAAAGATCCTCCCTCCATCAAAGCCAATCTAGACTTTAATCAGATATATTAATCAAGATCTTGGAGATTAAAATTCGATTGAAGTCTACCAAAAAATCAACTTTTGTATAGAGAGGTATCAACTCTTGAGATAAAGCTCAACCCACTGCAATATAAATCAATCTACCCATAAGTCTGCCTACTTATGAAAAAATTTCTGTTTTATAAGAAAAGATTTACCCTAATTTGCTAGAGTAGAATGCCCTAAAATCATTCTTGTCGCCAGTTTTTGACGTTATACATTGAGTTACTATTTATAATATATATATTTTTATCTATTATATTTTTTTATTTATTAATAAAATATTTATTATTCATATGTATAAATTGTTTCCTCTCCTGATCATACTAATGGTAGAGGATGTATATAAATTTTCTAGATAATTTGATTATCAAATTGTTCTCTGCATAAGTGATATTGACTGGGCATCAATATTACATAGTAAGCACACTAGATACTTCCGATGAATATCATGAAATAATATTAAAATGGGTAATACAATGGTCGTGTTATAAAGGTATTGGTGTGGATTAATAGTTAGAGAACTATTTTTCGAACGTGATCGCAATATGACAAATCACATAGGTGTATAAAGTCAATAATTTGTTATACAATTGTGCTAATATAAGAAGTGTTCCTCAGACCTAAGACATCATAGACGACATTCAATATAGATACACATAGTTCATAAGGTGTATATATATAAGACTTATCAAGTCTTGTACAAAAGCAGATTTGGTCATGTGTTATTTATATTGTAATGCTAATGAATGTTGAGATGGGATCCGTTGACGTGATACCTTTTAGATTCATGATACCGTTGACTCGATCCAGTTTTGAGCTCCCATTTGTACTATGGTAAACATCTGAAAATAAATTTTTGGCCAAAGCTATTAAATATTGCACGAAAGAGTTCATGACGATGAGTTCAGATTGTATTGATCATTAGTTCGAGCGATGACTGAGTTTTAGGGTTTTGACGCCTGTGAACCACAACTTGATCGAGATTAAACGAATGAAAGGAATCTATTTATACAAAACGCACTGTTAATGTGAGAAGTTGTTTGTCTTCAAACTCTGGCACCAGAGTGTCTTCTTATTTAGGTCCTGGTTTTGCTTGCTTCAAAACAATGAAAAACTCAGGGGTAAAGCCGATTTTTTGACAAAAACCCTCTGATGCTTAAGTCAGGAAGGTTTTGCTTGTGTGGGTGATGATAATACTCAGAGAAAATCAGAAAAAAATTATCTCAAAAATTCGGAATCCCCCTTTCTCTTTGTGTCTGTGTGTGTATATTCTCCTCAATCCCCTGTGTTTTGTGTGTGAATATTCGCCTCTCAAAAGTGTGACGTACCTCGCATTATTACCGGATTCTGTTATGAAGAAATCATGAGATTTTGTACCTATTAACATGTGTCATTTACTGATTGGCGTGCTCTAAAAAATTATCGCGAGAATCGTGGGGTGTAGCTGTTGTAGAAGTCGTACCATACCACGTGTATTTGGAAATATTATAGAAAATAATGGGATCAGACGCCGGATCCCCGAGGCTCTGAGCCGTGTCACTCTTTTTGGAAATATGTTGGGACTTTGATGACATCACACTCTAGTGTCGTAAATGTCGATATCTTTTATAAGTGTCTCCGAGACCCCAATTTTGTATATTGCAAACTCTCCCAATGAATGCCTTCAGACAGGGTCTCGGATAAATGTTGTTGAGAATTTCTTCCGAAAGCGTGTTTGCCGAAGTGATGGCCTCACGTGAATCATCTGACCCAATTTTATCACTCCTACTCTTTACAGGAAGAGGTCTCGGAACGTTGTCGTATTAGAGAATCAGTGGAGAGGGTTATATCTGTGTGATGGGCCTGGGTCTCTAGGCTGGGCTTTGGTGAAAATACCCAAATATTAAGTCCCCCAGTTTTTAATTTAAAAAAGTTGTAAATAAATGTTATACGGCTATCTCGAGACTATCTTTTTGATAACGTAACCGTTATCCACGCGGCACCTTCCCATTGACTGATAAGACTGAATGACCTAGAAATTCGAGTTGTAATGATGCCTTTTCAAAGTAAGCCCCACAAAAGTTTAAAATTTTGAAAGAACGTGACTTTTGGCACTTCAAATCGGATGACGTGGCTCCTGCCTATCCATTAGATCCGAAACGGAGGTTAGGGTTTATTCGCCTATAAATACCACTCCCTTTTCTGAAGTCTGTTTTTCCTTTCTTTTCTTCTCTATTCACACAAACTGCCCTTGAAGCTTTTGTGACAATCTTCAACAAACTTTCTGAATGCAGCCTTGAGCTGGTTCTTCAAAGCCTTGTCTTTTAGTTTTTCTTCAGATCATCTAATGAGTTTTCTATTTGTTTTTGTTTGTTTATATTTTCTACAAATTTTTGTGTTCAGTAGCTGTACATCTTGATAGGGTAGGATATATATAGAAGCGTGCTAGAATGACTTATAGGACTTTCATAGATATTCAGGACCTGTAGAAGAGAATTTATTAATTCAAAAATTATTAGAAACATATTTGTTGATAGAGACTCAAATGACATCTCGATTCGGACTTTGATAGGATACTGTGTTCTTGATAGGAATAAGAAATCCTTGAGTTATCAATGATCCCCAAACAGCCCTAATAAACTTTTCATTCTATTTTTTGGGCAGAAATGGCTTCTGCTTCCAGCTCTTCTGGCACACTTGAGGTTATTATTGGGGGAGATAACTCAGGAAGGGAATTGGTGTTGGTGAATAATCCACCATCGTTGTCCGAGGCTCAATCTCCATACGAGCATGACTAGTTTGTCTCTACTATTCTTGAGACAGACTTAGAGGCATACACTATATGCTCTGGAATCCCTGAAAATATATACCTCCGAGCCCCCGAGACTAATGAGAAACCCAGTACCCCCTTTAAAGGAGAGATAACCTTTAACGAAGAATTATTTTTTCTAGGAGCTAGGTTGCCTTTACGACCATATTTCTCTAGACTCTTTAGTGCCTTTAGGAAGGCTCCTTACCAACTCAACCTGAACAGTTGGAAGACACTGTCAGGTTTATTTGTACTTTAGAGTGAAATCAGTGATTTTCCCCTACCATAGAAGAAATAATGCATTTATTTGTCTTGAAAAGAAACCCCGAAAGAAATCCAGGGTGGTATTATTTATAAGTTAGGCCTCGAAAATCCAATCCAATCAAAGAAAATCCGACTTGTAACAAAGATTGAAAAAATAAATGATTTTTTGTAGGCGAAAATTAGAATTTCGAACCTCGTAATAAGGTTTTGAGGTCCTTCTGTGATGCTCTAATATAGGGAGGCGGGGGAGGGGATGCTAATATGAGTCCTTGGAGTTTGGAGGTAATCAAATAGGCAAGATCTCAGTCTCCTGACCAAAGGTCTTTGTTATCTGACATGAAGTTATTTGCCTCGGGCTTAGTGAAAACTTGCCCGAGTAAAGATTATATAAATATGTAGAAAAGGGTATTTGCCCAGAATAAGTATCCTCCTTCTGGTGTGCCCTTGTTACGATATTGTCTCATAATTAACTGCTTTTTGTTATGCTTGAATGTTACTGATCCATTTGTGTTCTCTCTCTTGCAGAATCAATGGCCTCCAGAGATAACCCCAAAAATACCTTGGCTTCCCTGACACAATTGGCAGGCAAAAAGAAGTCCGTGACATCCAAACAACCTCAGAAGACAACAACTGAGGTCTACAAACAACAATAGCAAAAACAGGTTGAAACTTGCAAACAGTTACCCCTTGGAAGGTTTCAACCAAAACATGGTTGCCTTATGAGGAAAAATCAAGGACTAGTAGTAGTCTTGGAGTCAGATTCCGAGTCCATCTCTTCAGTGATAAAAGATAAGGGAAAAAGGGTTATGACTGAGAATGTTGTCACTGAGAAAGCCCCGAAGAAAGCCAGAACCAGGGGAACTGAGATTGCTAAAACACCTTCTGATAGTTTCTTTCGACCGACCAATATACCCGAGCTTCGGTCAGATGATATCAGCAAGGTAAAAAGGCCACATTATGGTTATATCTTGGGGTTGATCAGTGATGTAGGAAGGAACCTCTCCCTAGGAGTGACTAAAAGAATAGAGAATTGGGATGATGTTGAGTCCATGGAGTTTATATACAAGAGGGGAATAAGGGTAAGCCTCACCCTTTTTTCTCTTTGAAAATCTTCAGTTTACAGTCTGCTAACAATCCTTTTACTTGCAGGTGGTCCAATTAATGAGGTCCCAGCTAGAGGCTCGGAAAGATGACACGAGCAAGCTGAAGAAGCTGGAGGATGAAAATGTCTTTCTTAATAAATCGTTGGAAGAGACCCAGACAACTTTAGCTATAGAGAGGACTCAATTTGAGGAGAAAGAGGTGGCATGGGCCAAGGAGAAGGAAGAATTAGAAATCCGAGTGGCAACCTCGGAATCAGAACAATCTAACATTAGCCTTGAGAATGCCAACTTGAAATTAAGGCTTTCTCACAAGGAGTGAGAGATGAAATTGTACAAAAAGAAAGCGACTGCAAAGATCAGGAAAGCCCAAAATGCTGCACTAAGGGCAGAGGCAGTAGTCGAGAAGGCACAAAAGGCCACAACAGTAGCCGAGGCTGAAGTTGTGGTAAAAATGGATTGGGCAATCGATCTGACTTGCCTTACTTTCATGAGGCACTATCCACCTCTCAACCTTGGGTGGCTTTATAAAACCCTCAGGAGGAAAATGCCATAATTTAAAGTTCTAAATGTGGAAGTATCAGAAGGAAATCCTGCCTCAGATACCGTTCCCGAGGCAAATAAAGAAATTCCAACTCTTGACCCTTCGATTAAGGTCACCCATGCCAATCCTTCACCATCAACAATACTTCCTCCCAGTGATCAAATTGTAGACCATACAGATGACCCTCAACCAAAATCATCCAAGAACTCGAAAGTTATAAATAAAGAAGATTAGGCTCGGGAAACCTGTAATAGTGATAAGTCCTTGGTCTGTATAAACTGAATTATTTTAATGACATATTATTTTGTTGGATTTGATATCCACTTAGATGGAATTCATTTCTTGAAATATTTTCTTGTACTCAGAAAATTTCAAACTGGTCAGTTAACAGAAGTTATTCATATAGATAACTTAGATTTTAATTGAAGAAAACTATTCATACAAACTTTGAACCATGGGGGAATAAGAAGTTATTTTATTACAATACTCATCTGAATAACTAATTCAGAAGAATCTTCACCAAATAAGAAGTCAGTTCAATATAAATATCCGAGTGAATGACTTAAAATTTTTTTATCAAATATAATGTCATGTCAGACGATATGCAGCTAGATCAGAGACAATTAATGTGCTTATCACAAAAAGACAAAAATATATTATCCAAAAATATTGATCTCATTAATCATAGACATAAGTTATATATACAATCAGAGAAAGTTAACAGGCTTTACTCGTTTAATGATCTGATTCAAGAAATAATGAAAAATAAAACAAACCATAAGTAATGCACGATCTCAGATCATGGACGATGTGATCTTGTACACATATAAGATTGGGGATGACGTGATCCTATCAAAGTTCAAAAAATCTTAAAACAATATGATTCTTTAAGTTGCATTCATCCTTAGCTAGAAAACGATGTGATCTTGCTGACATAAAGTCTTCTCGGGGACACCGTAGTCCCAGCAGTTGGTCTCGGACGATGTGATCCATATAGCCTCAGAACGATATAATTTCATAAGCTATAAAATATCTTTAGCGTGAAAACGATATAGTCTCATTGGCATAAGGTCTTCTCGGGGACGACATGATCCCAACAGTTGGACTCGGACAACATGATCCATATAGCCTCGGAATGACGTGGTTCCATAAGCTGTAAAATATCCTTAGCATGGAGACGACATGATCTCATTGGCATAAGGTCTTCTCGGGGATGACGTGATCCCAGCAGTTGGCCTCAGAATGACGTGGTTTTATTAGCTACAAAATATCCTTAGCATGGAGACAACGTGATCTCGTTGGCATAAGATCTTTAACTTGAAATATTTAGCCAGCCTTGACACATGAATCGAATTTAATAAGAGTACTGAAGAGAGAGAGAGGCATTATTAGAATTCTTCATAGGGTGAGTGTTTAAGACTTTGGCCTCAAGTTCGAGGAATTTTTGCCAAAGGATCGGATCAAAGATAGTATAGTTTTAATCTATCAGCATTCTATGACTTTCTGACTAGGATGCCATTTAAGGTCTCTAATTTATAGCTCTTAATCTGAGTATTTGAACAATTTTATATAGTCCTTCCCAGTTAGCTCCAAATACCCCTTCACCTAGAAGCTTGGTGTTGAGAGTCACTCGTCAGAGGACTAGGTCTCCCCTTTGGAAAGTTCTGCGTCTTACAATTGTAATATCGGGTCACCTTCTGTTGATGAGCTGTCACCTAAATTACGGCCTCATCTCTTTTTTCTTCTAATAGATCCAACTCTAGTCTTCGGCTAGCTTCATTCTTCTCTGCATCATATTCTTGCACTCGAAAGGTCGGGACATCAATCTCTATCGAGATCATGGCTTCACATTCAAATGCTAATAAGAATAGGGATTCTCCTGTTATTGTCTTTGGAGTGATTCTGTAGGCCCAGAGTACTTCAGGTAACTTGTTAATCTAAGCTCCTTTATACTCCCCAAGCTTTTTCTTGAGCGCTTTCTTGTCGACTTTGTTACCAGCTTCCACCTGTCCATTGGCCTGAGGATACACTAGGGTAGCAAACCTCAGGTCAATACAGAAATTCGAGCAGAATTTCTTGAACTTAGCATTGTCAAATTGCTTCCCATTATCAACCACTAATATGATAGCTTTGAAGTATTTTTGATGATTAAATGGCATGATTAAATGAATAATTTATATTGTTTTTGATAATGCTAAAATAAATAACTAGTAACAAAATGTATATATGTGGAATTTGGAATGATTTTATTTGATAAAATCGAACCTATATAAGTCACTTGGTCTTTGAAAAGTGTATACGTTTTTACAGGTGAGAAAAATGTGAAGAAAGCGTCAAGAAAAGCTCATCAAGGCACAAACATATCGATACATTGCTTAAACGTATTGACACGTTTAAGCTACAGTGCCGAAATCAAGCCCGAGTTCCAGAATACTGCCTTAAACGTATCAACACCTTTTGGCAGGCGCTCAAATATTTCAGAACCTTTCATCAAACATATCGATACCCTGAAAGAGAAAGCAGAACGTATCGATACCTCAAGCCCAAACATATCAATACCCTTGAAAGGATGATCAAACGTATCGATACCTCAAGACATGTTCAAGCACCTTCTTCCCAAACATGTTGATACCCCAAGATTTTCTTCAAACGTATCGACACCTTAATGACAGACATCATCTTCTTCACGTCAAAGGGTTCCGATACGAAATAGGAATGTATCGATACCTTCAGGCCAAATTTCTTAAACATATCGATAACTTGAGTCATCGTATCGACACTTTTACAGAAATCAAGTTATAACGGCTAGTTTCAAAAGCATTTAATACCGCAATTAATAAAGGCCAAGATGATTGTTGGGGAGAATTTATTGCAGATATATATACAATCAATTTTGAAGACAAAAGGGTTGTTGAAGAGCATTAAGAATTTTCTGATCAAACTTCATACATTCATCTGCAATTATTATTTTATTCTCTCTGTATTTATTCCTAGTTATTAATTCTAGTGAGAGAAAGTGAGCACTTTGACTATCTACTCTTCCAGAGAGTTTTAAAATTAATTCCTGGTGAATTAATCTGGGTTTCTCTTCACCCGTTTGTTAAGAAAGAATTCATTTTGGGTTACACTTCACCTGTAAAAGAAAGTTGTATTTTGTGGTTGCCCTTCACCCATTTAAAGAAGGAGTTGTATTAGGTTTCTCTTGACCCATGAAACAAAGAAGTTAGTGATCCTCGGTGTGAGTAGATTCATCCGAGAAGAGTAAACGTAGACGTGTTGTCGAACCACTATAAAAATCTCTCTGTGTTCATTTAACTTTTACGCACACAGTATTGCCTGCATTCATTTCATCGAACCCATTATTTTTGTTCAAGTTAAATTTTTTAAAATATCCAATTCACCCCCCTCATGGATTTTGCCAATTGGTACTTCATTTGGTATCAGAGCCTAACTCACATTTTGTAGGATTAAACACCTGTGAGTAGTAGATTTCATGGCATCGTCATCAAACATTCCATCACACATTGTAGAGGGTCAATCCACAAACAGACCTCCATTCTTCAATAGGTCTGACTATGCATACTGGACGAAACGTATGCAAATCTTCCTGAGTACATTAGACTTCGAAATCCTCACCATTATAGAGGATGGTTATAAACCCCCTACGACCTTAGATGAACACACTGGTGCGAGAAAAATGAAACCAAAGTCAGAGTGGACTCCTGAGGAGAAAGCTCAATTTCAGTTAAATGGTAAAGCAATGAATGTGCTTTATTGTTTATTAGATAGGTTAGAATATAATAGGGTGTCTGGTTGTGACACAGTCAAGGCTATTTGGGACATGCTTGAGGTCACCCATGAAGAGACTAGTAGAATCAGGGACTCTAAGATAAGTATGCTTGTGCATGACTATGAGCTTTTCAAAATGAAAAGTCATGAGTCAATTAAAGATATGTTCACTCGCTTTACTGACATAACAAATGGCTTAAAATCTCTTAGTAGGACTGATCTCAATTAGATTATGTACCCAAGTATAGGTAGTCTTGTTATAGTATCGTCTGGTGAGTCCAAGTGTCGTATCCACAGGGAGTGTTTTTTCCAAGAGTCTAATTGGGTTATGTCCAAGCCAAGATCCAATAGAAAAGGTAGAACAAGTGATGGATTGATTTTAAAGAAAGAAATTAC
>JAVXUL010027621.1:0-11573 GCA_035590515.1 Trichilia minutiflora
GTGCATTCTAAGTAATAGGATGTATTTCTAGGATTCGCGGCGATTGCCATGTGGCCGACTAGGTTCGGGGCGTGACAGGCGAAGACTAAAGGCGTGAGCCATTTCGATCGTGTGTATAAGAAGAGTCATCATTTTAGGATACCATTCACAGATCCCACAAAGAAGGGTAAGAAATAATTTGAACTAGTCAGTAACTATGCTTTTTGTGATCGATTGCTAATTTTGGATAATGTGCTTAGCTAGTTCCATTTGTGGATGGCTATTAAGAGAAATTTTATTGTTGGCGCAATGATATGACTAACTCTACTGTGATTTAAGGTTATTACTTCATTTGGATATTGGTTGGAGGACATTATAAGTAAAATGATACTTAACTTTTTACATGTTTTCGTTATACAATTTTGATGGACTAATATATTTGTGTGTTTGTATTAATAACAGCATATCGATAAGTACATTGACATGTTGCTTCGACAATAGTTTATTTTCGGGATCACAGTTTTCCAAAACTAGACGGCTACACCGATAGTTTTTTGCATAAGTTTTCTGTAAAATATTAAAACTATTTTTAAGATTTATATAAGTTTGACTCATTCAATCCTTTTTGTTATGACATATAGATGTTGCTTCAAGCTGTGTGGTCAAGATTTCTTCAAGGGCATCTCAAGGAAGGGACATTCTACCCTAACACTGATATCGTGAGTTTCATAAATGGACAGAGGGGTGGTTAGTTCAAACCTTGGATTTTATGTGAGGTATTGTATATTCTGTGGAATGAACAACAGCGGTATTGAGTTGCCTGCATTATCCATTTTGCACGACATCATATCATCGTGTATGATCCAGCTCTAAACTCATTTTTTGATAATGAGATAAAGACGACGATACATCCTTTGTGTGTATTACTTTTATATCTATTACGAGATACAAGATTTTTTAATGATGTGAAACCTTTTATATTTCATAGGCCAATAGATAATATTCCTCATCAGTTTCTCGAATCGGGTGACTGTGGGATTTTTGTATGTATGTTTATATGGTATTTATGCTTAGGTCGATCATTTGATTTCGATGGGAATGGTAGACCATTCCTGAGAACCAAAATGGCAGTTGACAGATGGTATTATTGGATGTTTCAATTTTAGTTCTGTTGTTTATAAAGGACTATTTATCTAACATTGTATATATATTTCATTTACTTTTCTAAGTATTTATTTGTCATTAGTTGTATATTTTGAGAGCTATTTCTGTACAAATATATTTCTTTAACTCGTCATTCTAATGATATGTAATGCGCCATCAGAACTGTTACTGAGTTCTAATGGAGTTGTAACGTATTGAGTTTTGATGGAGTTGTGACATATTGTGAACAAGTTGTATTGTTTAGTGTTAGTTGACTATTTTAGATAAAACTATATCGATTTTTTATTTTTTTCACTGAAACTACTGTTAACAGCTTATTATTAACGAATTAACGTAAACATATGATCTTTAAATGACCAAAATCCATGTTAAGTGTCTCGAATCGAGGTAGGGGTATTTTGATAATTTTATCTCAAGTACTGTAACTTGCCAATATGGCCCGATTGATGTCATATGAAAGGTTATGATGTCTTGGTTACAATGCCACTAACGGCACTCAATTTGGATGTGTATTGAGAGTGAAAAGTTGTTTTCTGCTAAAATGGCCAATAAGTGACCCGATTTCTAGAGTATCACCTCTTTACAGGTGACGAATTTCTTGGATCTTGACATCAATGAAAAGGTAACGTATCACGGAGTCCACTGCATTTAACGGTTCTTAATTTGGTTAAGGATCAACAAAGTTATGATATTTTTCCATCGTTTTTCTTCAAATTTATGCTTGGAATCGTCATAACTTCATCGATCTTTAACCAAATTAAGAACCGTTAAATGTGGTGGCTCCATGATACGTGACCTTTCCTTTAATGTGAAGACCTAAGAAATTCGTCATTAGTAAAGGGGTGATACTTTAGAAATCGGGTCATTTTAGCAAAAAAAGTCTTATCACTCTCGATACTCGTCCAAATTGAGTGCCGTTGGTGGCATTATAGCCAAGATGTCATAATTTTTCATATGACATCAATCAGGCCAAATATTAGTTCAGTTATAGTACTCAAGATAAAATTATCAAAATACCCTTGTTTTGATTCAAGACACTTAACATGTATTTTTAAATGCATACTCAAAGGCAAATAACTAGGCTCCGTACATAAAGTACCAAATTAAGCTTCAAGTCTAAGCATGTAAAAATAAACTATAGAGTTGATATTCAAGTACATATATGATTGCATTGACAACTAATAAATCTAACATTGAAATACAGTTATATAGAGATTACTTTTAAAGTCAATTATGCTAATTCATATGTGTTACTTCATCGAATTCGAGGGTATTGGATTCTTACATGTATATCGATTATGGCCTATACCATGGCATCTTGAACATACCCTTCTAAACACGTCTTTTTATGCGGAGAGAATTCATTGTTTCCTTAGTTACCCTGCACTAAAATGTTGTTTAGGTGGTTTTATATTAATTTTTGGCAATTCTAAAGGTACAACCCAATCAATTTCATCACCAACTAGTTGAATAGGCTCTGCATAAGCTGCTATAAGTGCTTTAATTATGTAAAAATTTGAATATAGAGAAATGTATGATAATCTGACATGTTTGCAAATAGCAAGAGCGTGCATGCACGACAATTATTGAAGGTCAAACAATCTGCAATTGTATGTTTTTAGCTACAAGTCAACGATGTCAACCTTACCCCACTCTCTTACTTCATATTGCTATCTTGAGATAGGATCCACAACCATTATATGAGACAACTCTAATTGATCATCTATTTTTTTTTCTGTATTGCTTCAGTTAGTTATCCGTCTCTTGATACAGCCAACTCTTTATGTTCAAAAAACCATCTTTAGAGCATAGATCTTATGTATTCAATCAATGCTACAATAGGAAGAGATCGTACATTTATAAGTAATGAATCATATTCTTAACGATATTTTTGATCATCATGTTATAATGCCGAGCAAAAAATTATGATCTCGCCCATTTATGAAGTCTAACGTCGTTCTCTAAGTAGTTGGCTGCCTCCGGATGCATAACCCTTAAACTGGTCATATATTCATTAAACTCACTTACACGATACATTTTTGCAGCTTGAAAATATGTTTGTATGAAAGTATCTATCTTCCTTGCTCGCATCTTGTACTTTGCTTTGACATTCCCAGATATATGATAAATATAAAAATTATGAAATACATTTGGAAAAATCAAGTGAATCCTCTTTCTCTATTCTATTGTGTTAATCAAAAATAAATATCAAACCTTCTATCGGATTAATGGCATCATGAAGCTTCTAGAAAAGCACTCCTATAAATTATCATTCTCTGAATTAGCGATACCAAAGGCAAGTGAAAATATTTGATCATTACCATCAAGGGGCGACTGTCAAAAACAATGATCCTCAATATTTATCCCTCAAAAAGGTCCCATCAATGACAATTACGGGTCTAATATTATTTTAAAATCCTCAAATGCATGAACCAATAGCCATAAAAAGTATAAAAAGTGATCTTCATCATCTTTTTGAAAAGCAATTATTTTACCTAGATTTTTGTCCTCCAACACATAACAATACAATGAAAGTGCCTTGTATGACAAAGTTTGATCTCCAGTTACAAGCCTTAATGCTTCTTATTCACTGCGCCATGTCTTTGAGTATGATAAACATACTTCATATTTTCTTTGAATGTCATCACGAATATTTCTTGGTGTGTAAATTCTATTGGCGTCTATAAATTTATCTTGAATGAATTGACCAATCAAACAGGTTGTTGCTTGTTGATGACTATCTTATAAATGCTCATTTTGATAACTATGCACTGTGTTCATTCTAGTTACTCGAAAGTATGCATTATTTATAAGCTTAGTTGCATGGATTCATCATTGACAACAATTGCTTCTGCACTTTGTCTCAAAATGGTCCATACTTGACTTGCAAACCTTTATTTCAGAGTGATTTTTTAATGATATCATATATAATTTATCACGTAATTCCTACTTCGTATTAAAAATCTAACTGATACACACATCACTCACTCTTGTGCTTGATAAAATATCATTTGACATGGTTGTAGTTGGTGGAACTAGAGACAAAGATTTAATGAACTTATTTGATAAGGACAGTTGAGTTATTGGATTACTTCTGCGAACATGAAGTGAATCAATATCTTCTATATCAATTTTAACCTCATTATTAAAAATATTGTCATCATAGTTTATCTTAATATCATGATACTCGTGCTCTTCTTATTCCTCATGCTTAGCATCTCCTTGTTGATGATCATAATACCTAAAATTCTATGGCTCTTTAATTTGAATAGGTGGAGAGTACTGTTGTCAAACTTCTAGACTATTCATATGCATTCGGTTCCCATATTAAACTTGTGTTGTCATCGTTGGAATCGTTTCTCTCAGTGTATTACTTTCACTAGATGATCTAAATACGGGTCCAAGAGCTTCACTGCTAGTACGATGTTGCACGTTGTTGGGCCTAACATGCTTTATAACATCAACGTTTAGTGATAACAAATAACGAATAATAGCCCCTCATGCTTGCAATATAAGTAGGATTGTTGGCATTGATGAATGCTCAAAAGCTTATTTCATTATTAATATCCGTCACAGGTATATTATCCATAAATATAGCTTTCATTACAATTCTAAACTTAACGGGATTTATTTCATACATCTCATATAATATTTCGATAAATTGTTCGTAATTGATAGTTGAATCCACATAACAAGGCATGGTTGTTTCGTCAGTATATACCTCATTATCATTTGACATTGATTTCCACGAACTTCCAAATTGTGTTATAATCGTTAATACTCCAGTCATAATTGTAATAAATATATAATATTTTATTTTAATTAGTTATTCAAATATCAAAGATAAATATTAAAACAAAAAAATTCTGGGCACGAATTACTGTTCACACTCTAGAGTGGGGAGCCAATTCTAGAGTGTGGGTAAGACATTTCACACTCTAGAGCGTAAATAGTAATTCGTTCTCACTAAAATTCTAACGATCAAAACCCTAATTCTTTTATTTTACTAAAATACAAAAAAAATAAAAATAATAACTTTTGTACTGAAATTATAAGTTCTTTGAGTTGGGAATGAAGGTTCTGAGAAAAATCGTATTAAAAGGATTGAAGAAATTAAGTTTATGGGTTTTAAATTTAAAAAAAATTGTATTAGAAATTAGAGTTGTTGGATGGATTAAAAGGATTAAAGAAAAAACGGTATTTTTGTCTAAAAAATATGGGTAATTTTTGAGTAAATATTTGTTATGAGTTTTTTTTTAATAAATCCTATATATATATAATTTTTTATTAATTTTCATATATATATTTAGTATCTATTTGACCCAACTTTTTTTAATATTTTTGAATATCTTTTTATTAAAAGTTATATTAAACAGATAAAAATAAAAAGACTTTTTATAAAAAAAAATTTTTTAAAAATTGGAAAAGAGGAACTTTTTTTTTCTCATTAAATATATATATGATATTTATTTTATTTTAAAAATATTCTTTTTAATTTTTTCTTTCAAATATTTTATTTTAACCAAATCAAATACTTTTTATGATAATTTTAATAAAAAAAAGATTATTTCATTTATTATACTAAACAACTTTAGAAAAAAATTTGATCTTAATTTTAAATTTTTTTTTGTTTTAAAAGAAGTAAAAATTAGTTTTTAAGATTTTAAAAAGTTTTCCAAACATATTATTTATCATTTTTAGTTAATTCCCTTTTACTAAATAAAATCCAACGGCTACGATTGGCTGGCGCATCCAGACAAGGTAATCTTTATCAAAAGAAAAAATCTGATGTCCTTGTTTGGTGGTGTCTGGTGTGATTGCAAAGGAGGCTAAGCAAGGTGTTTTACACGTTTTTTCAAAACGTTTTCATAATTTATTATCAAACAAATCTGTACACTTCATTTAAAGAAAAAAAAATGATTAGTTTTGTATTTTTGTTCCAATTTCAAAAATAAAAAATGATATTTTGGAAACGAAATCACACGGGCATCTCGCTATACTATGTATACATAATATAATAATATTAAATATACAAAGTTATTGTACAAATTATCAAGTATTTTTATAAAAATAAATAAAAATTCAAAGATTAAAAATGAATAAATTATAGAATAATGATATAAATATAATATATTAATATTATATTAAACATTTAGTCTACTTGCCTAAATTTTATTTCTAAATGCCTAAACTTTAATTATACTGAAAAAAAAAAGTTGGGAGTAAATATGTTTACGGAACAATTTGATTAAATGAGTCAACTTTTATTTATATATATATATTAAGGGAAATTGACACTTTCTTTTCTATGGTTTTCTCAAAAACCAATTATCTCCTATAAAAAACTTTCAAACAAAAACCCTTATTATTAAAAATTAAATAAAAATAATATAAAATTTTATTTTATTTTTAAATTTTAAATAAAAATAATTTAAATATTTTATTTAAATTATTGAAAGATTATAATACTTTATATTATAAAAAAGTTTAATTTATAATTTTATATTCATAAATATTTTTAAAAAAGAATTTATCAAAATATAAATATAGAATTATAAATTAAATTTTTTATTTTATAATATTTTATACTAAAATAATTTATAAATTTATTTTAAAATTTTAAAATATTTAATTTTATATTCTAAAATTTTATAAATTGATTTATAATTATAATTTATAAAAAATTATTTTTAAAAATTAAATAAAAACAATTTAATTACTTTATTTAAATTATTAAATAACTATAATATTTCATACTATAAAAAATTGAATTTATAATTTATATTCATAAGCATTTTGAAAAAAAATATTAAATATAAATATAAAATTATAAAAAAAATATTATTTTATAATACTTTATACTAATATTTTTAAATATATATTTTTATTTTTAATAAAAAATATTTATTATTTTTAAAAATAATAGAAAAGGTTTTATTAGAAAATTTTTGACACGAGGTAATTGATTTTTCAACAAATTATAGGAGAAAAAATATCTCTCTCCCTATTTCTATAATAAGAACATGAAATTCAGAATAAGTAGTTTCTGAAATTGAAAATGAAGTAATCCACACGTCAATAGCAACATTTCCTATTCGTAATCACCTTTCTAGTCTAATCAAACCTTTCCAATTATATTATTGCTAACATATTTATAATATTATAATTATGTAATTTATTAGTTAATTAAAAAAATTACATATGTTACACAATTTATTTTTTATAAAATAAATTCTCAGATTTTTTTACAATTATTTTAATTTAAAAGAGTTCTAAAAAATTTATTATCGGTGAAATGTTATAATAAATTATATATATATATATATATATATACACACACGTTACTAAGTGATGTGGCACTCAAACACAAACTTACAAAATAATTACAAATATTGATCTAGTTATTTTTCTTCTGTCCATTTATTTTAACTTTCTCGATATGAATTATAAATATTTGGTCTCGATATTTTTTTTTTATATTTTTATTTTAAGAAAATAACAAAATTTCTTTATAATTTCAAGAAATTATATATACTCTCTAATTTTGTGTGTATGTGTAAAAACTACTCTATAAATTTTAAAATTGATGATAAATATTTTTTGGGTGTAATTTTATTATTAATTTATCTTCTTTTTTGATATAATTATCATTATATATTTATAATTTAAAGCATACTTATATAAAAATTAAGAGTAAAATGATAATCACATTATAAAAGAAAACAAATTAATTAATCGAATTATATATAAAAGTTTTTGTCGTAAATTTTAAAATTTAAAAAGTATTTATCATAAAAAAGTGTGAGTATACATAATTTCTTAAAATTATAAAAAATATTTATCATTTTTTTAATTTAATTTTTATAATTGAAAATAAGTAAGGAAATACTATTTATATGCATATATAGACTTTGCCCAACCCAACCATTCTACCACCAACCAAGAGAAATTATTCAATCAACATTTCCAACTCAATTATTATTTTCCATGATTTCACTAATTTCTAATGGAATATTAATTATGAAACCTAGAATAGGTTGGCAATATTTTCAATGAAAAATTCTATTAACATTTTCAAACTCAATTGTTATTTTTCATCGTTTTCAATGGAATATTAATTATCGCATCTAAAATAGGTAGTAATATCGTGCTTCAATTTTTCTTTAAGACACCTAAAATAAAGGTATTAATATCATCTTAATTTTTATATTTTATTTATTTACATTAATAAATTCCATGATTTAAATATTATAAGAAAATAACTTAACTTCCTCCTCCAATTCATGTGAGTGAATTTCAATCTAAGATTTTTTCTATTCCTTTAGGATTTTTTACCAATTGAACCAATTAATACTCATTTATTGTTAAATTTTTAACATATATTAAACGGTTCTAATTATTCGTAATTAGACTAATGTTATATAAACAAATAAATTATATATTTATTTGAATTTATTTAAATATATAAGGACTCAAATGTAACTATAATAAAAATAATAAAATTGGGCAAAAAAAATCTGAACAGTACAGAAATGACATGGAGTCAAATTTCCAACGGTAGATGTTAAAAGACAACGGAACAAGACAGGTTGTCAGGTAGAGGAAAACCTCGCACCAGTCATCAACTTCAATTATTATACTAAAATTAAAATTTATATAAAAAATAAAAAAACAAAATAGTTATAATCTCTACTACGATTCCTAGTCATTTTCTTCTTCTATTTGTTAGCCATAAGGCAGTAGTAGGCTAAAGATATATTTTTTGTTTTATCTTATTTTCCTTTTTTTTTTACAGTGAGTTTTTGTGTAAATATTGGATTTCTTGTTTAATTGAATCTGACACAACTTCTGGATCTGGGTTTGGGTCTGGAATTTATAGTCGAAGTTTTTAAGAGTGTCTGAAGAGACAGAAGTCATCTAATAAAAACTTACGAGTTCATAGAACTCTGTGAACTGAGTTAAGTGGCCATGTTTGAAGGGTCGTTGGGAAAAAAGGAAAAGACTTTTGTTTTGGTTTTTTAATTATTTTTTTTGTAGTCTGTATATGAAGATTCGATCAAGACGCAGTTCATTTATCTGCTCATTTTTCTGTTTCATACAAAAGATTATTTATTTCCCCTTTTTCCTAAAGCTTTCTCTCTCACAGACTAGCCATTTTTAAGTTGTGTGTGCTTTAAATTCATCATCTTTATCTCAAGAAAGCTCCTTTGGGCTTGACCGTATTGGGGGATCAAGAGGTGAGCAATCCGAGAGATCTGAATTTTCTATGTTTATTTTTTATTGGTAGATTTTCACTGTAAATTTGTATAGTCTTGTATTAATAATATAGGGAATCTATGGATTTGGTACTGTGTACTTTTATTAAAATGATAAAAATTCACTGGTTAGTAGTGACTTTGATCCGTGTGAACAATGGGAATGGACCGAATAGTTGATTGGTTAATTTGTGATCTGATATTGTCTAATCTTGCAGGTTAGTGTGAGGATTGGGAGTTCAATCCACCGGTGAAAAGATGAAAGGAGCTGCACTTGTAGCTATTGCTGCTACCATTGGTAACTTCTTGCAGGGATGGGATAATGCAACCATTGCTGGTATTTCTTCTTCACAGATTTATTCTTTTAGCTATTTGTTTGTTCTTCAATGTGATCAAGAAATGTTGATACTGTTTTAAATTTTAATAATTGGAAAGCTATTTCAGAATGTGTTGATAATTATTTTCTTAACCATCGGGATTGAAAATTAAAATGTTGCGGAAAATGCAGCTCTGTAACCTTTTTTCTTTGATTTCAGGGGCTATTGTTTACATCAAGAAGGAACTTAATTTGGGAACTACGGTAGAAGGTCTTGTCGTGGCCATGTCACTCATTGGTGCCACTGCTATTACTACATGTTCAGGACCGATATCAGATTGGCTTGGTCGGCGTCCTATGCTTATATTCTCGTCAATCCTCTATTTTGTTAGTGGTTTGATAATGTTTTGGTCCCCGAATGTTTATGTTCTATGCATAGCAAGACTGTTGGATGGATTCGGAATTGGTTTGGCGGTTACTCTCGTCCCGGTTTATATATCTGAGACAGCCCCGTCCGAAATTAGGGGATTGCTGAATACTCTTCCACAATTCACTGGTTCTGGTGGCATGTTTCTGTCGTATTGTATGGTTTTTGGGATGTCATTGATGAGCTCACCTAGTTGGAGGTTAATGCTTGGAATTCTTTCGATTCCCTCTCTTCTCTACTTTGTATTTGCAGTATTTTACTTGCCCGAATCTCCTCGGTGGCTTGTGAGCAAAGGAAAGATGCTTGAGGCTAAACTGGTCCTGCAGCGATTACGTGGCAGGGACGATGTTTCAGGTTGACTTTCAATCATTTTTTTCTTCTATTACATGATTTAAATGGATCCATTGAGTCTTGCTTCAAGTATTCAATATGCACGATTTTCTTAAATCAATTTTCAGATATGGACTAGATAAATGTTCGATTGAGTGTTTTCCATTAAAATTTAGTATCTTTCTATGAGACAATGTGCAGAATATAAATGATCCTAGTTTATATAGTTCTTACTTTAGTATAAATGATTTGGTTTATTCAATTTAATTTTTATAATATGTAGATTTTGAAAGTTTATTCTATCTTCAGCTTGGTACTTTTTTGTGTACTGTCTTCTGCTATGATTTCTGTGCCCTCTTTGTTGTAATGTTGCTATAACTAGTTTAATGAAAATCACTTCCTTGATCCAGAGTTCCAAAATAATGTTTTTAAAGATAAGATTTAGCAAACCAAAATGTTCTATCTCAACTTCAGTTTTCATTTATTGATAGTACAAAATTTTCCATTCAAATTTTATTAAAATCATTTTATACTTCTAGATCACCATTTGTTGATCAGATCCACATAAATGCATTGAATTGGTACGTAGCCATATACTGAGTCAGTTTGTTTTTTGTTACAACAGCTGATATAATAAGAGAAAAATAAATTCTGAGACAAAACAAAAACCTAAAATTTAATAAAAACAGCCAAAGTTTCTTTACATGGCTTCTTGATTGATGATATACGTGCATTGAATGGCAAGTTATTGAATGGAGGAAGGAAAAAGTTCGCATATATTTATCAACAACAATTTGAATTGACCCCAATTTCTGTGGTTTAGGAATGTATGGAAGTTGGGAATTTTTAGACCCTGTCTATTATTCTCTGTTTAATGCTGAATTTATGACTATTTCATCGTGTGTGTATTGCTGAAGCTTCATTAATCCTCAGGTGAGATGGCTTTGCTAGTTGAAGGTCTTGGAATTGGAGGTGAAACATCTATAGAAGAGTACATAATTGGCCCAGATGATGAACTTGCTGACGGAGAGGAACCTACTGCCGAGAAAGATAAAATTAGGTTATATGGACCCGAAGAGGGCCTCTCATGGGTTGCCAAACC
>JAVXUL010027642.1:0-11573 GCA_035590515.1 Trichilia minutiflora
TTTTTGTTAATTTTTGACAAAAATGAGTTAATTCATCAAAAAATGGAAAAGACCACTATTTATACATCTATCATCAAATCAATTAAATGTTCAAGACAATTAAATCAATGACAAATGTATCCAAAAACTTGTCAAACAAGCTTTGTAATAGTAAAATATTAAATAATGATTTGCCTTCAACAATTATAATAATTCTAAAATCATCCCCAGTTAAGCCAAACCAACTTTGACCTTGCTTATCTTAATTCTAATTTTATATCTAAATATAAATAAAATATTATAATTTACTCTAAATTATAATTGGGTCAATTACAAAGTTCTCATATTTGTTAAACTATTTAACATATGATCGATTATACTTTTTAGTTTAATATTATCTTCAAGTGTGCTAGTGCTCTTACGGATAATATTTATTCTCTCTCAAAACAAGAATGAGTACTAGTTATTGGTTATGACCTTCCAGGAGACATGTGCGTGTGTGATAGCTTACCATGATATTCTTGCCTATGGGTTATAATTCCTGACAAACTTCTTAATATAGATATGGGGAAAGAGCAGTTGAACATCCTGACCAATATCGCAGATAGACTTGTCAGTTTGCCTACCATGGACATTAAGGCACTCCTTAATGAGGGTAGCCTAGAGAGGTCGAACCTGGTGCTTCGGGGGGTGTCGAGAAGCTTGCTTAACAAGATAAGAGCTCAGCTGAGTCAAGGTACTTTTGTTTAAATCTTTAAGTGTTATTCTCATTCACCCAATAAGTTTTAATTGCATCGTTCTTGAATCCTCAAGGACGAGGGCGTCCCAAGGTGGCAAGAAGTAAAGAGCAGCTGATGTTCTAAAAGGGTTGTTATCAAAAAGGGCATCTAAAGGCTTGAAGACCTCGGTTCCCTAGATGAAGGCCCCCGATGATAAAGGGAAGGGGCCTACTATGACTGAGGTCCAGAAGAAGGCTCCCGAAAAGGGAGGCCGTAAGGATGGGTGCCCAAAGGAGAAGGGTATCTTAATCAGGGAGCCAATTAAGGATTAAAGCAGGCCTCCTCAGAGAGGTGACCCACCTTTGGCTAAAGATAAGGGGGAACGGTCGATGGAATACGATGCATAGGCCAAGAAGAAAAAGAAAATGGGGCCTTTGCCCTATCCAACCAGAGGTCAGTCAATAGGGGTCCTGAGTCATGAGGAAAGCACATCAGTACCCTGGGTACTAAGGTCGGGTACTTCTTTGGCTCTCGATCAGGGTCAGAAGGGTCGGTCGGGATCGAGAGGACATAATGCTCAAGATGGGGCCTCAGGTTTGGGGGTGAATCAAAATGATGAATAGGGGAGGAAAAATTTTCCCTTGAAAGACAGGGAGGGTAAGGACATGAAGGAGGTTCTATTAGAAGAGATCTCGGAGGGGAAGAGGGAGGATTTTGGCCACCTTCTCTTATTATTGAATTCAGCTCAAGAAGTAATTCCATCGAGTAGAGGGAAAACTATGGCGAATGTCACCCCCAAAGAGTCTCTCGACTATATGCTCATGCATACGCATGGAGTAAGTTTCTTCGGTGCTTAAGCTTAGTGGTTAAGTACCTAATAGCTCGAGAATGGTAGTAACCTAGTCTCTGCATTTCTTTGTGCAGAATACCTTCATGCTGAACCTATTTATTGACGATATGAAAAACACAGTTGATTTCAGGGACTAGGATGCTAGAATGGTAAAGAAACTTGAGAGGAGGGCTCAAGAGAGAATTGATGTCGTTCAAGAGAAGGTAACAAAGAAAGAAGCAAAACTAACAGTCAGGATTTCTGCCTTGAAATGAGAAAAATCTCAGTGGAGTACAGAAGAGGCAAACCTGACCTCTCAATTTTTGGATGCTGAGACTAGGATCAACATCTTTTCCACCAAGAAAGAGCGACTGGAAAGAAAAAGACAGGAATTATCTAGCAAATACAATAAGCTAACCGACCTATACCAATCTCTGAAGACAAAAGAGACTCGGTTAAATGAGCAGCTTTCCAGGACAATGGCGAATGCTAATCACATAGAGGACAAATATGAGTGTCTCTTTGAGGAGTATGGCATCTTGGAAGGGGAGCTCAAAGAGGTGAAAAGGTCCTTGGAGGGTTTGAAAAAAGAGATGGAGGAGTTATCGGCCCAACTAGAGTCCCGCTATGACCAAGGGGTCAATGAAGGCATGGACCTGACTAGCCAGCTCTTTCTTTAGGAATATCCTGAGACGGACCTTCATTATTTGCTTGACCAGCTAGATCGCGAAGTGTCGTAGATGGCGTCCCTACTAAGACTGCCAATGAAGAGATGCCTAATACTGAAGACCCCCCCAACACTTCAACAAAAGACAAGCCCTCTGAAGCAGGCATCATAAGCTCCAAGAGATAGACACCCCAGGGCCTGGGGGCGAATAATGATGGTGGAGCCCCCCATACCTCTCATATCAAGGTAACCCCTGTTAAGGTCTCTTCTAATGAAGAAGACAAAGGAGCGGACCCCCTTTGAGATCAAATTAAGGATCTTTGATGTATAAAACATGATGACTATACTTAGGATTACACTTGTACATCTACATTTTTTGTGTACTTGTTCTTTGTCCAAGGCTCCCGTGAGGGCTTGGATCGTATAGGATTATTGTCCCCTAATCATTTGATGTAAATTGGAATATTTTATAAATCAAAACACTTATGCATTCATCATAAATGAAAACAGAGAATTTTTTCTTCATACTCTTGTCTGCTGGTTTTTAATTGTTACTGCTTTTAGTACTCGGCTACTGTTTGGATGAGAAACCATTGACTAAGTTAGTCAACTGATGTTAAGAAAACTTTATTCAAATACTTTGGGGGCATCATCTCCATTAGGGACCTCTTGGGTGATAGCTTGACTAGTGCCTCTAATCTTAGGGTCTAGAAGTCAACCGAGATAGAAAACTCGACTAATGCGCGGGAAAACGAAGGCACTAGGAGAAGACTCAACTAATACTCAAAAATTTTAGGGCTCAAAGGCCAACCAAGGTACCAGGAGAAGGCTCAATTAGTACCCGAGGATTTTAGGACTCAAAGGACAATCGAGATACTAGGAGAAGGCTCAACTAGTACCTGAGGATTGTAGGGCTCAAAAGCACTAGGAGAAGGCTTAACTAATACTCGGGGATTTTAGGGCTCAAAGGCTAATCGAGGTACTAGGAGAAGGCTTAACTAGTACCTGGGGATTGTAGGGCTCAAAGGCCAATCGAGATACCAGGAGAAGGCTCAACTAGTATTTGGTGATTGTAGGGCTCAAAGGCTAATTGAGGTACTAGGAGAAGGCTCAACTGAAAGAAATCTCGACTAATTCTTAGGAAAACTAAGGTACTAGGAGAAAGCTCAACTAGTACCTAGGGATTGTAGGGCTCAAAGGCTAACTGAGGTACCGGGAGAAGGGTCAATTGGGAGAAAGCTTGACCATTTATTGAAAAATCAATGTACTAGGAGAAAACTTAACTAGTACTCAAGGATTTTAGGGTTCAAAGACCAACCAAGGTACCAGGAGAAGGCTCAACTAATATCCGGGGATTTTAGTACTTAAAGGCCAATTGAGATACTAGAAGAAGGCTCAACTGGGAAGAAGCTAGACCAGGAGAAACCTCGACTAGTCTTTAAAAAAATCAAGGTACTAGAAGAAGGCTTAATTGGGAGGAAGCTCAATCAGGAGAAAGCTCGACTAGTCTTTGGGAAAATCAAGGTATTAAGAGAAGTCTTAACTGGAAGGAAGCTTGACCAGGAGAAAGTTTGACTAATCCTTTGAAAAACTGAGGTACTAGGAGAAGGGTAATACCCAAAGCAGACACATGGGGAGATATCATATATCAAAATACCATTTTCATTATCAGCAAAAAAAATTACAGAGTGGCATTGTATTACAAGTAATATGTTAAAAAAAAATAGGGGTGGCCTCAGTGGTAGTATTTCTTCAGCATCTCTACGTTCTAGACTTTGTTTAAGACACTACCATTAGGTCGAGCTAACTTGTACATTCTTGCCTGGAATGCCCAAACTATCTGATAAGGACCTTCCCAATTGGAGCCTAGGGATCCCTCAGTCGCTACTCGCGTGTTGAGAGTAACTCTCCTGAGTACCAGGTCTCCCTCTTGAAAGGATCTAGGCCTAACCCTCTTGTTGTAGACTCATGCTATTCTCTGTTAGAGAGCAGCCATCCTTATCAAGGCCCGGTCTCTTGACTTCTCTCATAAGTCTTGGTTAAGGCGCATGACTTGTTAATTTTTTTCTTTGTCAAAGTGGAGGGTGCAAAAGGTTGGGATATCTATTTTGACAGAAATTACTGTCTCAAACCCATAAGCTAGGAAGTAAGGGGTCTCCCCGATAGCAACCTTAACTGTTGTCTTATATGTTATATGCCCCTAAGACCTTCGAAAGTTCTTTTGCCCAGGCCCTTTTTCGTTCTCCCAACTTCTTTTTCAATAGATTTTTAATGATCTTGTTGGTAGCCTCTACCTGTTCGTTCACCTTAGGGTGAGCCAGGGAAGCAAGTCTCAAATCTATGTTCTAATTGCTACAGAATCCCTCCAATCCCCTATGATCAAATTATTTTTTGTTGCCAGTGATTATCACGCTGGGGATACCATATTTGTAGAGGATATTCTTTTGAATAAATGCAATTATGTTCTTCTCTATAATTTTGGACAATGGCCCAGCTTCGACCCACTTAGTGAAGTAATCAATGGCTATAATGCCATATTTAGCTTGAGCTCGGGTAGTGAGCAGGGGACCTATCAAATCAAGCCCCTATTGAGTAAAGGGCCATGGACTTAATACAATAGTCAGGTGCTCGGGGGGTATATAGGACGTTTGGGTGAACCTAACAAGCGTGACATCTTTAAACTAAGTTGTAGGCATCTTCATTCATTGTCGGCCAGATTTATCTTTACCTCAGTACTTGGTGAACTAGATTTCTGCTACCGTTGTGATTCTCACAGGTTCCCTGATACATCTCTTCCACTACTTTTTGGGCTTTTCATAGTTCGAGACATCTTAGGTAGGGTGTACTGACTCCCCTTTTATAGAGGACGTCATCTATTATAATGAAACTGATAGCCTTTCTCTTAATTCTGAGGGCTTCATCCTTGTCAGGAGGTAACACCCCCCCTCCAACTACTTTCGAAAAGGATCCATCTAGGTGCTTGATTCCTCCAGGGTCATCATTACACAATGGTCTTCAGGTGAATGAGTACTCTTTTGACTTAAAGTTTCAACTGGAATCATTCTCAAAATGTTTTCAGCCAAGGTTGAGGTGAGCTTGGATAGAGCATCAACCCAACAGTTCTCAGAATAAAGAATTCTTTGAACCTCCACCTTATTGAATTGACTAATTATTTGGAGGGTTTTCGACAAGTAAGCCTTTATGTTCTCTTCCCGACCTTGATAGGTTTTGTTTACGTGGTTCATAAGAAGTTGGGAGTCACTGCTTATTATAAGGGTGCATATTCTGATCTCCTGGGCGGTTCTTAATCTTACTAATAAAGTCTCATATTTTGCCTCATTATTAGTTATAGAAAAAGAAAATCAAAGTGCATATATGACCTCTTCCCTTTCTGGACTAATCAAGATAATTTCGGTTCCACTTCTACTTGCGTTGGATGACTCGTTTATGAGTAGAAACCAGAGGAGCGAGTTATCTACGTCAAGACGGTCCTTCTTTATTAGGCTGGGCTGGCTTGCTGAGAGTCGCAAAACTGTTACTACTTTGGCTAGTGTATGTTCGGCCATAAAAACTGCTAGGGCCTATCCTTTGATAGCTCTTTGTGGTTGAAATTCGATGTCAAATTTGTTTAGCTCTATCGACCACTTTACAAGCCTTTCAGACAAGTCTGGACGATGTAGTATCTGCCTAAGTGACTGATTAGTGAGCAACGCTATAGGATGAGCTTGAAAGTACGATTGTAACTTGCGAGCTACAATGACAAGGGCTAGGGCTAGCTTCTTGATTGGTGCATATCGGGTCTCGGCACTTGATAAGGCCTTGCTGATATAATAAATAGGCCTTTAAACTCACTAAAGATATTTTTTCACAAGCACTGAGCTGACGGCTTGATCGCTAACCACAAACTAAAGGTACAGGGTCTTATTTTGTAAAAGGCTAACCAGTGATGGGATCGTGGTCAGGTAAGTTCTGGGGTGCTGAAATGATTATTGCACTCTTAGTCCCATATCATACCTTTGTCTTTTTTTACAGCCCTGAAAAATGGGAGACACTTGTTAGTGAGTTTTAAAATAAAGAGGCTTAGGGTTACTAACCTTCTAGTCAAGCTCTAGAGTTTTTTTAAAGTCCTGGGGGCTTTGAGGTTTATTATGGCCTCAACTTTTTGTGGGTTGGCTTCGATCCCCCTTTCACTGACCATGAATCCCAAAAATTTTCTAGACCTAACCCCAAAGGCATATTTCTTGATATTGAGCTTCAGTTTGTACTTTTGGAGGAAGTACAAGGCTTGTTCCATATCGAAGTCATGATTGGTAGCCTTAATGGATTTAGCAATCATGTCATCCACATATACCTCCATGGAGCTTCCTAACAGGGGTTTGAACACCTTGTTGACCAACCTCTGAAAGGTGGCCCCAATGTTCTTCAAATCAAACGACATAACCTTATAACAATACAGGCTCTCGTTGGTGATGAACGATGTTTTATCCTGGTCAAGAAGGTGGAGCAAAATTTGGTTGTATCCCGAGAAGGCATCCACAAAACTCAATAGCTCATGCCCAACGATTAAATCTTCCAATTGTTCAATTTGGGGCAGAGAAAAACTATCTTTGGGGCAGGCTTTATTAAGGTCAGTGAAGTCTAGGCACATACGCTAGCTTCCATTGGCTTTTTTGACTGTGACCACGTTTGCCAACCAGTCAGGGTACTTGGCCTCCCTAATAAAATCAGTCCCGAGCAATTTATCGACTTCAATGTAGATGGCATTTTGCCTTTCGGTGTTAAAGACCCTTCTCTTCTGTCGCATTGGTTTATGTGAAGGATTGACCGATAATTGATGGGTCATGATCCTGGGGTCTATTCTCGATAACTTTTGGTGGCTCCAAGCGAACACATCACTGTTTAGTTGCAAGGTCATCATTATGCTCCGTCTCAAGTCTGAGTTTAACTGGGTACCGATCTTCACAGTTTTATCAAGGTATCGATCATTCAGCAAAATACTCTCCAAGTTATCTCCCAATTCCAACATGGATTCTGAGAACCTGATCCTATTACTAAGATGGTTGTTGGCAAGAGTTACAGCTTGGCCTTCTTCGATTGTGTCCTCCTCCTGTCCTCGGGTTGGTCTTCCTACATTACTGGGGGATGCCTTTAATAGTCTTTTACGAATGCAGTACGTTTGTTTTGAAGAAGTGGTGAAGCAGGACCTCGCCTCCTTTTAGTTGCCTTATAATACCAATTCCTTCCCCGACCCTGAATTTTAATTTCAGATAGTGTATACTTTCCATGATCTTAGTGTTTCAGAGAAAAGGCCTTCCAAAGATGGCGGTATAGGGAATCTTTAGGTTTACCACTTGAAAAGTTACCATGACCATTTTCTGATAGGGTTTGTCACCCATGATGACTGGCAACTGTACTGACCCGAGGGGAACAATATAAGATTCCCCAAACCATATAGAACAGGTTCAGGCTGAGCTAACTCCAAATCCTCTATCCCTAAGGAATCTAAAGTATTTTTAAAAATGATGTTGTCATAACTGCCTGTGTCAATCAATATTTTGCTATCCACATTACTACCATCAATGCTTCATCATGAGGATAATGTACCCCTATCTCGTCCTCGTCGGTAAACGTGATGGGTATAGTGGCTACTCTTGGCCTTTTGTTGACCCGCACATTCATTATATGGAGATTTGATGAGTGCTCAGACAGGGAGTAACGTGCATAATTCTTACGGATATTGTTTGATAATCCTGCCAAGGTTTGGTCATCCTTTCTTCTCTAAGGTGGCTTTGCTTCCAAGGGAAAATGTTCAGAGTCTGCAATGTAATTAGTGAGGTTGCTATTTTTGATAAGCACCTCAATTTGGCTTCTCAGATATTTGCATTGGTCTATAGTATGGCCGCACTCTTTGTGAAACTCACAAAACCAACCTTTAGCCTTTCTCGATACATTCGCCTTCATACTTTGGTGTTATGGTACCAAAAATCCTCTGCTTTTGGCATACTCATATATTTCAGATGGAGGAGCCCTTAGGGGTGTGAAATCGTGTGCAACTACCTGCCCCACCCTTATAGGGGGATCCCCTGTTGATAGGGGCCTTGGGGGTCCCTCGTTTCTTCAATTCTTGGGTGAAAACCTATCATGTCCTCTGTCCCTTCTGTCACCATCCCTCCTATAATTCCTAAGGTTCCCATACCAACTTTCCTAGTCCTTTTGCCTTATATCCGGGGATATTCTTTCCTCAATGGGGTTGGGGGGCCTACCTCCTTCATTCTCAAACTTATTTCCCCTTCTATTTTAATTTCATCTAATAGCTCAGTCTTGGCTACCTCATAGGTGTCCACCGTTCGTCGATGGATGGCATACCAAAGTCTTTACAGCCTTAAGCCTTTCTTCAAGGCTTTCAATGCTAGAGGGTGATGGTACTCACCCAACTGACTTTTTTGTGATATCTCCTCATGAAATTTTTAGGGTTTCCCCAGAACCTTGAAGCTTTGATAACAGAGTGCTCAAGTTTTGGCTGGTAACAATAGCTCCTCTGAATTTGTTCTCGAAGGCCATCACCAGTTGTCCAAAGTTGCGGATGTTGGCGGGTAACAGGTTCTTATACTATCATTGGGCCGATCCTTCCAGTGTTAGAGGGAAGAGTCTGTACATTTGTAGTTCAGTCAAGCCTTGAATTATCATCATCTCATTAAACATGTCTACATGTAGGGAAGGATCGCTCTTTCTAGTATAGGGAGCCAGCTACGGCATTTTGAATTTCCTGGGAAGTTACAACGCCAAGATTTCGGTTGAAAGAGGGGACGTAAATGTGGAGGCATGAGGTTTTTTAGCTCTCAGATTTCCTTCTTGCTTTGCCATATCTTGCGTACCCATCTCATGCAGCATCCTTCTTACACAATCCTCTACCTCCTTCATACTAGTTGCAGTCGCTTCTTCCTTTTCGCGAGCATGCTTTTCATTTAAATAGAACCTCATGTCAGTAAGGGTCAAACTAGGTTTCAGCATTGTCCTATCCATCATGCCTGGTTTTTTATCAGCATTTCCCCTTTTTTGCTCACGGCCTCATAAATTTTGAAGGGGGTATTGACCCCTTGGGGAATATAGTGCTCTTCGACCGACTTCTCTACTATCTTGGCCTTCCCTTTTTATACGATAGTTAACCGGGATCGAGGTGTTCGGCCAGGGGTTCCTGCAATCCTTCGTTTTCCTTCTGTACTGTGACTATAATGGACCTGACTTTCTTGCTCCTTAGGTGGAAATGGTATTCTTTCTTCTCTAGAAGGGTCAGGTTCCCTGGCCATCTGTCATCTGATCTTCAAGAGCTCTTTCTCCAATGCCTTTACCCTGCTTGCCAGAAACCTTGTCATATACTCATTCTTCTCTTAAGGCCAACGAGTGGGTCGCCACGCTCATTTCAAGCTAGCAACACCTTTCTCCCACCACGTGCCATGCTTTCTCCCGAGCTAGAACTTTCTGCCTCTTGTCTTCATTCAGTCATTCTTCGAGAGCTCAGGATTCCCAGACTAACTTTCTCTCTTTATCTTTATATTGTAAGGTAAATGACTTTTTTTTTGTTTCCCACAAATGGTACCAGCTGTTGGTGCATGAAATGTCTGACGATGTCTTGACACCAATGAGGAATAGTTCAGTGAGTAAAGCGACTGTGACGTGGCCGAACCTCACCTAACACCCTCTGTAAAACAATAACACTCTAGAGTAACGCCGAGAGGATTTCCCGATGGGAAAACTCTGAAACCTAAGTCAGAGAGAGGTGAAGGGAAAGAAAGAAAAAGCTTAGCTTAACAAAACGAAAGAGATTGAGTTGAAAGACCATTCACCAGCCAAAAAATAATCATCCCCTTTTCGTTATCAATCATTCCCTTTTATAAGGCTCCTGGAAGGCTATTGGATGTGACCTGGCATCGAAAAATGAGAATGATAGAGTTGTTTACTCTTGGACAGTGAGCTAGTCATATTCATTTAAGGACTGTGCTATCAGACTGGAGGGTTATAGGTTCTGCCACCATCACATCATTTGAAATTCGACGGGCGATGAGACAGATGACTTCCTTGACAGGGCGGTTCTTCCGGCTACAAGGCCTTATATGCCTTTTTAATCATTCCTATTTTTATATTAATATCATGAGCCTTCAAGATTGAGAGTGAGGAGTTCTCAGGGTTGATCAGATTCTGAATCAAGGGCGATCGATCCTCAGGATTGAGAGCAAGGAGTTCTCGAGATTGAGAGTGAGGAGTCCTTGGGGTTGAACATCTTCTGAATCAAAACAAATAATCCTCGGGATTGAGAGTGAGGAGTCCTCGGGGTTGAACAGATTCTAATTCGAGGGCAAGGAGTCTTTGGGATTGAGGGTGAGGAGTCGTCGGGGTTAGGTATCTTCTAGAGGTAAGCTTATCACACATTCCTTGGAGGTCCTCCACATGTTATCCTTACCTTTTACCCAAACAACATATATTAACTAAAACCATAATTTATCACATAAATCATACATGTATACTAAGCAACCAATCATAACAAGAATTAATCAACAAATCTTTAGCATAGCCAAACATTACACAACACATTAAATGAACATTGAATTATTATTAACACTTAATAACAACCATACATACTCATTGACCCGTGTTTAACATTTAAACATAATTCAATTAAACAAAAGCAATATCTATGAATAATGAATCAACATGGTTGAGCACCTTAGGATTCATTACATGATAAACATGATTTCATCTTATGAAATCAACCTTTAACCATGTCATATGATCATGAAAACACAACATTCTCACCTGGACATCAATATGGCTGAATATATGCATGCATGGTTTCATTATGTTAAATCTACTTCATCACATGAAATCAATGGTTCCATGACATCTTCCACCATCACATGACAACAATAAACACATCAAAAACTAAAGGTGATAAACTATTCATCATCTTCTTCATAAAACCCCTAAAACTTTCATAATCATTTCAAAGCTTCTAACATCAAATCCAACAACAACCCAACCAAATCAAGCATATAACTAATATAATCAAATGCTCTGTTACCATTTTAAAGAGTTGGTAAGTGATTAAACCATTGTTAGGGTTAGACATGCATAAAACATAATATATGCAAATATAAGGTGAAAATCACAAAACCATGGTATAGATCATGGACCTTATGATAGGATTGATGAAGATTTAACCTCAAAACTATGAGATATTCAAGAATTAAAAACCTAATGCCTACTCCTTATTATGGTCGAACGAAGAAAGAGAAGGAAAGCTTTTGTTTTTGTTAATTTTTGACAAAAATGAGTTAATTCATCAAAAAATGGAAAAGACCACTATTTATACATCTATCATCAA
>JAVXUL010027663.1:0-11571 GCA_035590515.1 Trichilia minutiflora
GATACGACACTTGGACTCACCGGACTATTCTACAACAAGACTACCTATACTTGGGTACATAATCTAATTGAGATCAACCACAGATGAATGGTGTGGTGAAAACAAGGAGTCATACCATATTAGATATAGTGCGATTAATGATGAGTTTTTCATCCTTTCCAACGTATTTGTGGGGGTCTACTCTACTTACTGCTGTGCATATCCTAAATAAAGTCCTATCAAAGTTAGTCCAGAAGACTCTGTATAAAGTATGGAGTGGTAAGAAACCTAGTCTCAGTTATATGAAAATTTAAGGATGTCTAGCTTATGTTAAGCTAGTTAACCCTGATAAGTTGGATGTCAAATCAGAGAAGGGAAGAGTCATCGAATATCCTAATGACAGTTTAGTATATTATTTTTACTTTAATACTAATCAGCATATCATGGTCAGTAGAAATGCACACTTCTTAGAAGAAGAGTTTTTACAAAAAGGTGGTAGAGGTAAACTTATTGAGCTTAAGGAAGGGTCCTTAGAAGCTCAATCCAATAATATTGTGGCTGGATCGTCCAGTCATCAGACCTCAATTTTGGTTCAAATTCTAATACATCAATCTTTTAGGATATTGTATCCTCCAATGCGATATGGTCTCCTCCATGAGCAGGGGTTTAACTCTTACTTAATGGGAGAGAAAATTCATTCTGATGATCTTAGAAGCTGTGAGAAAACTATCCTGGACAAAGATTCAGATAGATGATTAAAGGCCATAGATTTTGAGATTCAATCTTTATACGCCAATAAAGTCTGGACACTTATTAATCTACCAAAAGAAATTATTCCTATTGGTTGTAAGTGGATCTACAAGAAAAAAGACTGTTAAGGATGGTTAGGTTGAGATATATAAAGCACGGCTTGCTATAAAAGGGTACACTCAGAAATAAGGGTTGGATTATAAGGATACCTTCTCACCTGTAACTATGATGAAATCCATCCGTATCATGCTAGCCATAACAACATGATTTGACAGATGGATCTGAAAACTGTAATCCTCAACGGGTATCTTGAGAAAAATATTTAAATATAACAACCTGTTGGTTTCGTATCCACTACAAATAGAAATAAGGTATGCAAGTTGCATCGACCATTTATGGATTGAAACAAGCTTCTTGTAATTGGAATAAATGATTTGATAATGTGATCAAATCGTATGGATTTGAACAGAACCCAGATAAACCTTGTGTTTATAATTAGATTAAAGATCATGCCATTTTGTTTCTCATATTGTACGTAGACGACATATTGCTCATGGGAAATGATATTGGCATGATGACTGAGGTTAAGATTTGGTTATCCAGAACCTTTGCAATGAAATACTTTTGAGAAGTGACCTATGTTTTAGGGATTTGCATCTATAAAGATAGAGCAAAAAGGGTAATAGGATTATCCCAAAAGATGTATATAAAGAAGATACTGAAAAAATTCAGTATGGAGAACTCTAAGAGAGAGATCTTGCTTTTTTATCATGATCTTAATCTTTCTAAATATATAGGTCCAAAGACTGATGAAGAGGCACAACGGATGCGTGGTGTGCCTTATGCATTGACTATTGGTAGTCTGATGTATGCCATGCTATGTGCACGACCTGATATTACGTATGTTGTAAGTGTTACAAGCAGATATTAGGTTAATCCTAGTGAAAAACATTGGTCGACCATTAATACGATCCTCAAAAAGGACTAAGGATCTGATTTTGTCTTATGGATCTTAAGACTTAAGTATACATGGATACTCAGACTCTGATTTCTAATCTAACATGGATAATAGTTTGTCTATATCCAGTTTTATTTTTATATGTAATGGAAGGGTTGTGAACTGGAAAAGTTCTAACCAAACTATCATAGTAGATTCCAGTACAGAAGCTTAATATATTGCCACTTCTAAAGCAGTGAAAGAGGCTGTTTGGATACGAAAGTTTGTATTTGAACTTGATGTCAATCCTAATATGAGTTATCCGATAACCATATTCTGTGACAATACTAGAGCTATTGCACAGGTTACAGAACCAGGTGTACACCAAAAGTATAAGTATATTCAGTGCAAGTATCACATTTTGAGAAAATTTGTTGGAGCTGGAAAGACATTAACATAGGAAATATGATTAGTAATTTGTTACTGACCCACTGACTAGAGTGATGACACTGAAACAGCTGGACCTGTATCTTAGGAAAATGGTTATACAATACCACAACAAATGGCTCTAGTGTAAGTGGGAATTGTTATTATATGCCCTAGAAACCATTCATGTTGTCGGTTTCAAAGCTAGTGATGTTATATATAAACTTTTGATTAGTCATGAAAGAATTGTTCTTTATTTACAAACATTAGCTATTTTCTTTATATTGGTATGCTCATATATAAACAATGTATGTGAATAGTTCATATATTTTCATTTACTTTTTAAGTGAAATTATCAAATTGTTCCTTACGTACGTGATATAGATTGGACAACTATATCATATAGTAAACATACTAGTTACCTCCTAATGATATCATATGATGATATATGTAGGTTGACAATATGGGTATTGTCATAAGCGCATTAGTATGGATATATAGTTAATGAACTGTTTATCGAACAGGGTTACATATTGACAAATCACATGCTATGCATGTAGTCAATTATTTGTCAATAGATTATAATAGTGTGAGAGATAATCCTTAGACGTGAGACGTTTAGAATCAAACTCTGTATGAATGGGTATATTTCATATGGTGTATACGTGCAAGGCTAATCACGCCTTATACAAGAAGTCAATTTGGGTATGCTTTGTTTATATAGGTGTTCGATTGACAGTCAAGATGGGATCCGTTGACTCAATACTATAGATTGAGAGTTTTCATTGACTCTGTTCAAGTTGAGTTCCTAAACGAATGTTGATATGATGTGCAGATTTTAAGTCTCTGGCCAGACCAATCATGATATATGATCGATGATTCGTATAGACATCGGAATTAGGATTTTGACATACCATGAACCCTTACTGGATCTGGATATAAGAACGGAGGGATGTTACCCATATATTATGTGCAATCATTGGAGGTTTGATGAAGACATTTCTTAGTTGTGACTTATGAATTATGACGCGTAGCTAGACACTAACCATAGTCATTGAGTATCAAAATGTTCGAGATCAAATTGTTTGAAGTCAAAATGTTCGATATTGGCTCACAGCTAAGTCACGATGAACCTTCACAATCCAATCAATTCTCGAATGTTCCCATAAAGGAAGAAAAGATAAAATGTTATCGAGAGAGGGCTAGCGATCTCATGATAACTTGAACCAGTCGAAATAAATACGTATAATTATTATATGTATTTATTATTCTTTAAAGTGTTAAAGAAATGATATATTGATACCATATAGTAATGTAATGTATATTACATGACCCAAAAAATGATAATATTGATTATCAAATAAGTTACAATGTGATTCTAAGGTGAAATGGTGAAAATTAGATTAAATTGTTAATTTAGTGCAAAATAACCATTTTTTCCTATGTAATACAAATATATAATTTATTGTAAATTACATATTTCAAATTTGATAATTGTAATTATCAAATATATTAAAATATGATTTTAACAGAAAATGATAAATTCTAAATTAAAGAGTTTAATTTAAAAGGAAATTATCATTTTACCCTTATGTATAATGTTGATCAAGGGCATTATGATAAATGTATCATAATTTTGGATTTATGAAAATTCAAAATATATATTAATATGTCTAATTATCAAATTGTTTAATGGTTAGAGAATTTGATAAGTGTTAGAATTTATATGGATATTATTTTGACACTTGACATATATATATATATATTTAATATTTTAATTAATTATTTTTAATTCATTTTTCTTGGTTAAAGATTTTATATACAAGTTTGACTTGAGCTCACCCATGTAAAATAAGCTTGGATGTATCACATAACCTTACCATTATTTAATATATTTATTTGGATAAATATTACATTAAATAAATGGTGAAAATAAGTTAAAATAATAATTTTTTGGGTCATTTTCTTCCTCTCTCAAGGGTTGCATGAAAATGGCAGAAAATTGAACTAAAAAAGAGGGTTTCAAGTGAAGAGGTCTTATACTTTTGAAACTCAAATTCATCAAATAATGCAAGTATACAAGGTACACTCTTTAAGTCCTCTTTTTGTACCCTTGATTTCTCTTTTGAAAGCATGGTTTTAGGGTTAGTTTCCTATGGAAACAAACTTGCTTTTATATATATTTTAGGCCATTAGAAACCAACAAATCTAATAGCTCTCTTTGTTTTACATTAAATGCTTTTGAAACTAGCTGTTATAGCTTTGAAACTTGTAGAAAGTTTTAGAAATTTTTGATGAATGTTTCGATACCTTTTTCTTTCTAGTATAAATATCACACCCGATCCAATGCTTATCAACGATATTGTCCGTTTTGGTCTAATCCTTGGGGCCTCACAGTTTTGTTCTTAGAATGGGTTATCACGAGAACTTTCTAAGAGGTCACCCATCTCCTATAGTAGCCTCGGCCACCCTGCCCACATAGTACCTAGCCTCAAGGTTTTGTTCTTGGGAATGGGTTGACACAAGAACTTCCCAAGATGTCACCCATCTTGATACTACTCTCGTTCAAACACGTTTAATTGCATAGTTCTTGGGAATAAACCACCACCCATCGCAAGAGGTCTTATTGAAAAATTAGTTCTAACTTTCTATATATTGCTCAATAACTTTCTCTTCCATTTCGATATGGGATTCAGTTCGTTTCTGTCCCTTACCATCCTAGAAGCCTGCCAGAAGCCGCTTCTTGCTCAGGCTCCTTTGCCTCAACACCACTTCTCGCCCTTATCAGATCGGGATGTTACAGGCCCATTAGCTTTTGACTAATTCATCCTCGAACCACCACTATCGTATTGGAGGAGAGTTGGCTCTAATACCATACTATCACACCCGATCCAATACTTGTCAACGATATTGTCTACTTTGTCCCAACCTTTGGGGCCTCAAGGTTTTGTTCTTGAAATGAGTTATCATAATAACTTCCCAAGAGGTTACGCATCTTGGTACTGCTCTCATCCAAGCACGTTTAACTGTGTAGTTCTTGAAAATAAACCACCACCCAATATTGGAAGATATGCTGAGAGGGTGTGTATTAGAGTTTTTAGGGAGTTGGGATCGATATCTACCATTGGCTGAGTTCGTCTACAACAACAATTATTATTCTAGCATAGGAATGACATCATATAAAGCTCTTTATAGAAGAAAGTGTAGAACTTCTTTATGTTAGGATGAAGTAGGCGAAAGAAAACTAAACAATGTTGAGTTAATTGAAGCCATCATTGAGAAAGTGAAGACTATCCGAGAGAGATTAAAAATAGCTTAAGATAGACAGAAGTCATACTCAAATAATAGGAGAAGAGATTTAGAGTTTGATGTGGGCGAGCAGGTGTTTTTGAAGGTGTCACCCTAGAAGGGGCTGGTTCGATTTCAGAATTGAGGGAAGTTTCACCGAAGGTTTATTGGACCTTTCAGAATTATTGAGAGAATCAATTCAGTAGCATACAGGTTAGAGGTACCGCCAGATATGTAAAGAATTTATGATATTTTTCATGTGTCCATGTTGAAGAAGTATGTTTCGGATCCTTTCCATATTATCAGATTACCTTCTCTTGATTTAAGAGAAGATTTAAAATATGAGGTGCAACCAGTGGCTATCCTTGATCGCCAAGAGCAGATGCTGAGGAGTAAAACCATCCCTATGGTAAAAGTTTTATAGAGGAGTGATATTGTTGAGGAGATGACTTAGAAACCCGAGCTTCAAAGGTACATTAAATTTTGGGGACAAAATTCTTTTAAGGGGAGTAAATTTGTGAGCCCCGTGCCTAGATCTCAAGGACATATTGATAATTTTATATTTTTATTGTACGTGTAATTATGCTCGTATCGTACACAATTAACACATCATCATGACTGTATAATTGTTTTGAGGATTTAAGGTGGTTAAGATAGAGTTTTGGGATCATAAATATAAGGACCTCAACGTAATTAAATGTTAGTTTTATTTTGAGTGGGATCCCAATAATATTTTCTAAATTTAAAGAGGACTTAAATAAAATTTTATATTTTTAGCTGGTTCGATCGATCGAATAGGGTGATTCATTCGATTGATATTTTAGAGACTCCCTGAAAAATTTATGACTTTAAATTCGTTCGAACGAATGAAAGATTCGTTCTATCGAATGGGTCTTTGTTCGATCGAATAAGCCATTCGATCAGCCAAAATACCTGATTCGTCCGAATGAAATAGAATTCGTTCGATCGACAAAATAAAAGTCCTTTGCCTTTTCAGAGTATCGAAGGATTTGTTTGAACGACCTCTAGTTCGTTTGATTGAAGTAGGCAGTTCGTTCGAACGAACTCTGATTTATTCGATCAAATGATCATGAAATGATGATTTTACCCTCATTTTAGAAGTTTCTCTTTTATATTTCTTAAGGCCAAAATGATAATTTCATTCTCTTATTATAAATATAGGAGTTGAGGCCCCATTCTTCACATTTCTTTCTTTTTTCTCTCCTTCCTCTCCTCCCCTCCCCTCCCCTCCCTCTCGCTCTCACGTTCTCTCTGCTCTCTCTATCTTTTACTCAAATTTTGCTACATTTTTGATTTCTCATCGCCATTCACCCACATTCTCCATTTTTAACTTGCTTGAACCATCAATTTGACGTTAGAAGCACGAAAAATGAATACGGGGAGCTAGGGTTTCGGGAGACGATTTAGGGCTTTTTGTGTTATATCTGCATTTTTCATTTCATGTTTTATCAATTTTTGGGTATATGGGTTTTACTATTTATTCAGAGGGATTTTGACTAGATTTATCGTGTACATTAAGTTTTATACATTAGATAGGTTGTAATGAGATTAGGTAAATCGTTAGGATGATAAAAACGAGGTTTTAAAAAATTTAGATAGGTGTAAATAGTAATCAGTTTACTGTTTCGATAAAGATGTGGGGTTCTCCTCTCAAAATCACAAAACCGAGTCAAAATACGCTAGTTGGGCTATAATATGGGTTCGTAGTAATGAGAATTTGGATAATCGATCGAATAACGAGGATTAAGCCAATTTTTGTATATCAATTGATTTTAGAAACCCGGGTTAGCATTCATTGCACCCACACGAGTTTCATTCGAGGTATAGAAATATGTATTAATATATTTTGATATATGCGTTTAGGCGATGGTGCACGAGCGAGAAATCCACGTGACGTGCCAAGGAACGAGGAGAATTAAGGAGTGTATACCCACCCTAAGCAGTGAGTGGACTCTTTCTATTTTATCATTTTAATATACTTCTTGATATTTACAATTATATGATATTTTTGGTTATGTGTATACAAGTATGTAACTTGTATGCTCATTACTTCGATTTCCTATATTTGTTTACATATATATATGCGTAACTTTGTGCGTACATGGTTTTTAAAGGAATTATGATTTGTATATTTGATGGCCGGAGGCCAGGATGAATTATATTTAATAGATGTGTTAATACACATGCTTATGCTTTCTTGAGAATCTATTGGATCTGTATGATATGTGGATATTGATATGCATTTTGGTGATAATGGTCATTGAGGACTAGATTTGATGACTGTAGCTATAGTATTGTAGCCTAAGGTTGGCCTGAGGAGAGAGGTCGTCTAGGTGAGTGGAGATTTTACAGGTAGAGGAGATGTATCGTATATATTATTATAATGAGTGGTGATTTAACTACCTGTGAGTCTTGTCGGATTAGTCACGGATGTCACTAGATGGCTAATTCGAGGCGAACGTCAGTGGTGGACATATTTTATGAGAAATCATGCATATTTTACTCTTTGCATAAAAATTAAATTTTTATGAAAAGAGCATTGTTTTATTTGCATATAAAACCCACTGGCGGTCTTGGGATACCTAAAGCTAGGATAATCGTCAGAAAAGGGAGCCAGTCCGATGATTTTCGAAATATATTTTGAGGTTTTCAAATTAAAAGAAATATTTTCAAATCAAGTTGCTTTATGATGTGTTTAATCTATGTTTTTTTCTAATTCATATTGATATACTATTTATTTAATCAATTCCTTAGTTCACTCATGGAGTATACTTCTGTATACTCACCTCCCTTCACTTCTCAGTTTCAGGTCTATAAGTTAGCTAAGTACGCTCGCAGGTGGTGATACTTCCAGATTTAAAGTTTCTCAGGTATACTTCAAGGAACGACTCACCTAGAAGGATCTTAGTCCAATGGAATTATATTTTATTTTAAACTTGTTTTTATTTTCTATATATTAGAAACAAATTTGTAAATCATTTTGATTTTATATGTCGGATCAAATTTTTATATTTAAATACCATGATGAATGATTCATGAAATGGTCAAAATATTTATACAAAAGTGTTGTGGTTTATTGTTTTATATTTTGAGAAGTTTGGGTGATGATGATGGTTATTTGGAAGTGTTTTAAATGTGTGAATTTCGAATTAGGTTTTGTAAAGGCCTTACAAACTCTCAGGGCATATTCTGGGTAATGGAATATACCTTGAGGGTCTGTGACGGTTGTTATATGTGAGATCCACGGGTTGGTCCATGACAATAAAGGTATCAAACCTTTTGTATTTGGGTATCAAAATCTTTGTATATATCATCCTTCTTATATTTCTTTAGATTGAAAGTTTCAATACCTTCCTCTAAGGATATTAATACGTTTGAGCTTTCTCTTAAGGTTTCAATACCTTTTCTCGAAGGTATCGATATGTTTGTGCTTCACCTGCCAGATTTGATCCCTTTCTTTTTAAAATTCCAATACTTGAAAGCAGACCTTCATGTATATCAAAAATGATGGTTGTAAGGTATGAATACCTTTACTTAGAGTATCGATACATTTGAGATTAGTATCAAAACTTGGGCTTCTTGCTTTCTATTTAAAACCTTTCTCAATCAAAACATCAAGTGTATTATTTGTTCTATAAATTGACACTTAATGAAGCATAAGTGAATTCATTTCATTAACTCAAGTCCATTTAACAAATCAACACACATTCTTATTAGAAATCAAACAAATTAATTAATCAATAAATCACATAAAGTTATCATAAAAAACACTTAGTTATTAATCTCTCTCTTTTTTATGATGATAAAATAATATGATTTACTCCCCTCTAAACTAGTTCTCAATTTAAAATAATAACAGGTTTTTATAAAATTATTCTTAATTCTCCCTCTGTTAATCAACTCATCAATTTCTCCTTTTCAAAAGATAACTCTCTCTTACTCGATTATCTGTCAGTTTATTAAAACTCTCCCTCTATTTTGTCATCAATCAAAGAATGGATTACCAATTTCATGAATAGCAGATAACATGAGAGTTTGATATCAATTTAATTATTCACATTAGGGAATTTGAATAAGGAAAAATAAGTTACAAATCATTAGTAAAAAATATAACATTATATGCTCCTCCTGAAACTACAACTTTCCTCTTATTTCTTATATCTCCTCCTGTTTGTTAATCTCAAACATGCATAAATGGGGCAAAAAACATAAAGATTCATCTATTTTTCATTTACATACATCTAAATATTCAAACACAACAGCAAGCAATGTATGCATGATCATCGTAGATCTAAACATTCAATCACATTCATTCATATTCAAAGATAATCATATTAAGTTTAAGTATACAAACAACCATAAATAGAATCATTTATAATTAAACATATAACAATGAATTTAAAACATTATTCATCAAAAAGTTCTGATAATGTTTGTTTACCTGATCCTTTCTCATTTAGTAATATAATGCACAAGTTAGTATGCTCATTTTTTGGGGATGAGATGCTATCCTTACTTGATATGTCATCTCATATTGCCTTCAACATCTTCTTTTCTTCTTTCTTTTTTTATAGGACATTCGAATTTTGTGTGTTCCAACTTCTCACACGTATAGCAAATGATTTTTATTGCTTTCTTCTTTTCTTTTCTTCCTTTGTTATGCCTTTGTTGAGAAGTTTCTTGAGTTTTTTGGCCATTCTCCAAAACTCCTTATCTTCATCTGAATCTTCACAGCTGTCTTCATTTTCTTTTTCTCTTATTAAACTCTTTAATGCATTTTTTTCTTTTCTTTATCCCTATTTTCATTTTTACTTCGGATTGCTTCTAGTTCATAGGTCATAAGAGAGTTGAGTAACTTTTAAAGCGATAGTGTCCTCAAGTCCTTAACTTCATAAATTATTGTCATTTTTGCTTCCAATAACCTAGGCAAATATCTTAGAATTTTTGTAACAATGTCAGCATTAAAATAGGTTCTGCCTAATGATTTTAAACCATTTATGATATTAGTGAGCCTAGTGAACATATCTTTAATATTTTTATGAGGTTTTATTTTAAATAGTTCATACTTATGCACCAATATACTAATTTTAGAATCTTTTATCTACTGGTACCCTCATAAGTAACTTCTAATATATCCCAAATAGTTATAACAGTCTCACATCTGGATATTCGATTGAATTCAGATTTATTCAAGGTATAATATAAAATGTTCATTGCTCTGTCATTTAATATAAATAGAATTTTCTCTTTTACGGTCTAATCTCATTTGGGTTTTGGCTTTACCTCCTTGGTTACATCATCTACAATTATAGGTAGAGTGTATCCATCCTCAATAATACTTAAAATTTTAAAATCTGGTGTTATAAGGTAAATGTTTATCCTTCTTTTTCAGTAGGGATAATCTGTCTCATTGAAGAAATGATGTCTACTCATAAATTGACCTTAACTATATGTATGGGATGCCAATTAATAGCATAATGATTTACTCCTTTAAGATGATTATTTCTATATATTTACACCATAATGATTTCAGAGTTAAGCTCTAATTCCAATTGTTGGCCTAAAAATATGATAGTAGAGGGGCTATGAATTGACAATTTAAAATTTAATCTTAAATGAATATGAATACAGAACCTAATAATTCCAAATAAAATAATAATGAATTTGTAAATAATTATTCACAATATTAATTACCAAAGAATAAAGTAAAGATAATGAATAAAGATAAAAAGAGAGAGAAATGCAAACTTTATTTTATAGTGGTTCGACATAACCCGACATATATCCACTCTCTTGGTTATGTCACTAAGGTTCTACTATCCTCTTCATTTGCATGGGTCAATAGTAACCTAGATTATAATCTTTTTTTATCCCAAGTGAATAGCAATCTATAACAACTTCTTTATACGGGTGAACTACAACCTAACCTTTCTTTGCAATGGGTGAAGACTAACCCAAATCTTTCTTTGATATGGATGAATAGTAACTTAATATAACTTCTTATACAGGTGAAGGGCAATTCAAATGATAGTTGATGAGTACATAAAAGTGTAAGTATGCTAAAGTTTAAATTCATCATTTTACACCTCAAAATATGATTAACTCTCTCCATTCATGTATATTTCTAGTTTTTGATGTAAAATTTACTTTGTTTGTAATTTTAGTTAATT